>PVJA010006748.1:0-65000 GCA_004027025.1 Myocastor coypus
TCAAGCTCACACTGATCCTCCTGCCTCAGCCTCCCGAGTGCTGGGTTGATTACAATTTTGAGTGAAATTCATTTAGGGGTTTCATACCTTGATAAATAGACTATTACTTCTCACATGACTGATATTTTCTCTTTCAAAATTCCCTGAAAGACCAACCGGAAGTTGGCCTGCAGAGTTAGGCTGAGCTTTGCTTCATGGGACAGGAACAACTCAGTGCTTAATTCTTTTCCAAGTTAATGAAATTTCGTGGAAAGCACTCGGTGTTCTGGGATTCACAAAGGTTATCAGCTAAGCATTTATAATAAAAGTCCCCCTGATTTTCCTGAGCATGTGCTGGGAGGCTGGGAGTGCTATCAGCTTGACATTTCTGTCAGAGCTGGTGTTTGAACCGCTGGATGATTCTGACAAATGCCACTGCTGTCACTGGCTCAGTTTTAATTACACCTGACTGAAGCTTTCAGTGGCAGCGAGCGGAAAACTTAATTAGTTGGAGTCCAGACCACGAGCTGGCTAGAGGATTCCCAAAGAGCTCATGGGCTTCTGGGGGAGTGGTGACCCCATTGAAATCCACCAGCCTCGCCAGGGAGGCTGCCTGGATGATCTTCAAAGCCTTCAAAGTTTATTAATTCAAATTGCTTTGGAGAGCACGTTATATTTTCATTTCTCAACTAATTCAGCAGTATGTGACAGTTGGTGAAATAAACAAAAACAGAAAGAAAAGGCCTGTGTCTGTTTCCCTGATGACTGGCAGTGTGAGCACACCTCCACACGCATGTGCACACACCTACACACACACACACACACACACACACACACACACGTTTATAAATAGATAAATGTGTGGGCGTTCTGTTCAAGTAAACAAACCTAGCTGGCCTGTTTGTGTTCCACTTCTTTCAAAGTGAGAATGTTTTACTGTTTCATAGCCGTTTCTATAGAAACACGCATTAGCAGGCTGGGATGTCAAACTGCTAATATGCTGCAATTAAAAATTAGCCTAACTCTTGCCTACTGCAGTCTTGGATGGGGAGGGCCACAGGTGGGCTCCCCATGGAAGAAGAGCTCCTGTCCCCACATGGGCCAAACCTGGCCCTACTCCTGCACATTGACATCTATGTACAGAGCTGGCTAGGGTAGTTTCTTATCCCCTCACCTGGCCTTACGCCATGCACATGGCTCCAGCTGAGGTGCTGCTGTGCCGTCTCTACGTGCGACAGCTCAGTGACGCCCTGCTTCTGTGCAGCCTGCAAACGTGAGCTGGGCCAGTGCCCTCAGCTAGGACGGAAAGAGGCCGTGACATCTTGGGGCATGAAAAGTGGGCATCAAAGCTGAAGCACAAACTCCAAACGCGAGACACTTGCTCAAGCTGTGTGATGAGCATCACCGCTCTGCTCACTGCCAGAGCGCTGTCAGGCCTCCTCCCCAGCCCCGCTCACAGACTCACGCTTCCCTCCGTCCTCACACTTACTCACCCCTGAGCCACTGCCCTCTTCTAGAACTAATAAAACCCAGGCTGGGCCCTGGGTTGGGGCCTTAGATCTGGTGATTCCTTGCCCTAGCTGGACTTAGGACCGCTTGGGTCTCCATGGCTCCAGGTATGCATTTATCTCTTTATTCTCACTGCTGCACTGGAATGGGCAGATTGGAATTATTTGTTGGAATTCAGTAGCTTTTCTCTGGGATGACAAATGTGGACTCTGGACTGCGGTAAGGTTGGTAGAGAGGGGTTTCTGTAGCTGGCAAAGTTTCTGTGCCTTAGAAGAAGTATTCTCTTGGTCACATGTCTTCATGGACAGCAGTACTGGGGCCCCATTGGCAGCAGCTACAGCTAGGAAGCAACTCCAGCTTCACTTATGTTTCACCCTGCACGTGGGACTGGGACTCCTGCTCTGTCTTGGTTCACACAGGACACCCAGTGCAGACAGAGCTGCGTGAATACTGAGTTTTGTTACATATAAAGGATGTCATTTGCTTCATTCTATAAATAAAAGATGTCAGTTCTGGTTTTTTTTTTTTTTTTCTAAGAGACTAAGATAAATAAGGAAAAATAAAAACAATGGGATAGTTTCAGAACAGGATAATAAGAAATTAACAGTGGTTCATATGTTGCGTATCACTGACTCTGACAGTCCTTGATAAGGCCAACTCCACTTTTGCCTGGAACACTCAGCCAAGACTCAGGGCTCTCAGTCTGTCAGTTGTCCAGCTTGGGTTTGCGACCACTGTCACTTGTGATGTGTAAATCTGGTGATGCCTCTGGAACAAAACATTGTTGGATCCTGCCTGAGTCCTTGGGTGAAATAACAGCCCAAGGGGGGTTTCACTTCTTTTTTTTTTTTTTTTTTGTCTTTTTGAGACGGGGTCTCGCTATGCAGTTCAGTCTGGCCTTGAGCTCACTTTTGTAGCCCAGGCTGGTCTCGAACTCGCACCGATCCTCCTGGCTCAGCCTCTCGAGTGCTGGGATTACAGGCGTGAGCCACCACGCCCGGCTTTGGGTTTCACTTCTAAAGCGAGGCATGGAAGCACCAGGCTTTGAACGTTTTCTTCAAGGGGGTTCCTGTGGGAATAGCTGCACATTCCTCACTTTCGGAAATACTTTCATGCCATGACTTGGCCTGAGTTAATCCATTATACCCTAGTGCTCCTCCCTGGTCTTAGAAGAGTATCCAGGGGTAACCTCGCATCAGTATCCTTGGTGACTTTGGAAAGGAGCAAATCTTGAACTCATTTGTTAGGGCAAGAAATATTAGTCACCAAGGTAAAATTGCTACTATGCTGCCTTGTTATTTAACAACCCTATAGCTAATTGGGAGCAGCGTGTGTTTTTCCAGGAACTTGGTCTCAGAGAGCAGCGGTCCTCCAAGGGCTGATGTGGGGAAGGAATACTTAGCTTTTATTGTCAAAACTTTCCATACTTCTGTGTTCTGGATGCTACTGAGTTGCAACGACAGAATAAAGTTGATAATGTTCTGTTGTGATCCCGTTGGAAACGGAATGGAATTAAAATTGGTCCTTAAAATTAAATGAGGTGAGGCTCCCTGTATCAAGTAAATACAAAGTATTTAAAGGAAAACGCTACAGATGACAGAAAAGTACAAAAATGGTTCCTGATATGAATAAGTCACCAACTCCTGGATTGTATAAGTCACCTACTAATGTGCATTACTTGCCATTTAATAGTGGCTGTATCTGAAGAAATATGGAAATTGGAATATTTTAATAACTTTCTATATGAAAGATGATGAGACTGCCTAAATGATTAAGAGGAAGATATGTTGTAATGAACTAAAGCCACTCAAGTGTAAGGTAATTTTAATTCAAATCTCCATCTGCTTATGTATAATTAAGACTCATTTAACAAGTTAATGCCTAACAGAGAGAACTGATAAGTTTGGTATTAAAGATCTTAAGAGAAGTAAATTAAACTGTCGGGGCTGAACCAGTCTTTAGCTTTAATTTTTAACACCTGAACCTTGATATGAATTTCAGGGTCCACTTCTTTATCTTCACCACTTATTTAAGCATGAAGCCCAAGACAAAAGGGAAGGGGAATTGCAATATCCTTTTATATTTTAATTTTGGAAAGCCCATCCTGTCTAAGGTGTGACAGAATCCCGAGTGACATGAATATTTATGCACTTCAGATTTCTCACTGTGCAGCATCCCTGCGCCGTGAAGACAGTGATTTCAAAGCCCCCAAAATATTTATGCATAGAGAGATTTTCAGTAGGGTTAAATAATCTTGGAAAATAAGAAGAAAGCCTTTAAAGTGCCAGAAGGGACTGTTTTGATCTTAGGGGTTTTCATGAATCGCTTGACTAGCTCCGCTTCCCACGTCAGCTGCTTCCACAGTTAGTGGCAAGAAGGTCCACCCCTCGTAAATGTGGCATCAACCTTTTTTGTCTTGCAGCATGAAAATCTAGCTGCCAGTGTAAGGCTCCTCCTGTAGTGAGTCTTCTCGCTCCATGCTTCTGAACACTTTCAGGCCTGGATTCAAACAGGAAATGCCGGACTTCACGCGGTCTTCCCGGCAGGGTTCCCTGTAAGTCACGGACTGTCAACCACACCTCGACAGTTCCCGTCCTGCGGGACCACAGAGTAGAACCCGACTTCTTGCTCATTGTCAACTACCACAGAATGGCTTTACACACTCAACTGGATGTGACAATTTAAAGTCTACTTTTCTTGAGTCAGAGTAACAGTTCAAACTTTTTGAGCACTGTCAAGAAATTCATAGCTCTAGTCACCTTCTGAGATGTGTGGTCGGATTCATTTCTTACTGAAGAACTAGAAGGTCTTAACTCTATGGCTTACTTTACTGATTCTTAAAGGTAATTTGTGTAAGCCCATAAAACTAGTGAAGGAAGGGCCTATTATTTTCATAGCCATTTCAGTGTTCTTCTACGGTACAGTGCTTCTGAGATCTACTGAATATGCTACATATCCATGCATAAGAAATTCTGGCTGAGGATAGGTATAGTTTAGTGGCACAGTGCCTGGTCGGCAAGCATGAGATTGTGAGTTCGATTCTCAGCACATACACACATCCAGCTCTCCCTCTATAGCAAGTGCATGCTGTTTGTTCTCGAAGAAATATAGAGAGCAGAATCCTCAGCAAGCTTTAATCTACCAACTTACTGACAACGTTTCTAGCCATTTAGCTTGTTTATATCCAATAGACTCATTCATTTCATGACACTGTACCTCCAGTGAGTTCTCCCCTGGTGGAGCACGTTTGGTGACAGTGAACCTCTCAGGGCCTGAGGGCCCAAACTGTGATCCCAAACCAACTTTTTTTTTTTTGAGTATTATGGCTGGCTCGGCTTGCCCTAGGGGGTGGGGCTGGCACAGCATGTGGTGCTAGGGATTGAACCACAGTCCCTGTGGTTACCTAAGATTGCCTAAGCTGGTGCTTTAGACCACTGAACCATCTTGCCAAACCCACTTATTTATTCCAAGTGCCAATGTTGCAATTAAATGTGATGTCTTAGTTACTCTTTACTCGTTGCTGGGACAAATGCCCGACACTCAAAATGAAGGAAGGAAAGGTTTATTAGCTCACAGTTACTGGAGGTTTCAGTCCATATTTGGCTGGCCCAAGGCTGAGTGGAACCGGCAGAGAGCGTCCAGTTCATGGCGGCGGAACAGCAACAGTGGTGACAGAGGCAGCCGAACAACCAGGGGAGCAGAGAGCACCAGCGCTAGTCTGTCTCTCTGTCTCTCTTCTTAAATTACACCAGGCTCTCTGCCTTAGCGTGTCTGCCGCAGGCCACACATATAGTCTCAGCAGTACTCAGACCATAATCCCAATAGTAAAACACATAATCCCAGTGGATCATCATTCAAGTCTCAAACTCTAGAAGTCCCCGCCCATGATTGCATGAGGCTTTGGGGGAACAACTAGACATAAACCTTAACATATAAATACTGAGATTTTAGTTTAGAAGACTTAGCTAAATTTTTTTTTTGCCTTAAAAGAAAAACACATTAACTGAGCTTTCAATGACACAAACAGCTTCCTACTGAAATATAAAGTTTGCCATTGGCCTGATAACTCACAGCTGGTGCGATCTTTGCTGTTGTGTGCACTGAAAACTCCTCTATCTTGGCTCCTACTTGCTTAGTCTGAGAGCAGTACGAGCAACAGTGCTGAGGTCATCTGTTAGTCTGTTTTTGATATCAGATTTGATATAATTTGAAGCTGAAGGGCCAGCCAAATAGTCGATTAAAGTGCCTGCAAGTAGTCTCAAAGGTCCGGGGTTCAATTCCTGGGGCTGCTGAGCCAGCCCTGCCTCTGGGGTGCATTGAGACAGCAACTGGGCGTGGTGGCACTCACCTGTAATCTCAGCTCTTGGGAGGCTGTAAACAGGTGGATCACTATAAGTCTGATCTACCCTGAACACGTGGTAGACCCTTCCCTAAAATATAAGAATAAAATAAAATAAAATAAAATAAAGTTCAAAAAATAAAGCTGGAAATGGCTGCTCACAAGCATGAGATGATCCAGACAACTAGGATAAGCAACCCCTCCCACTGCCCCCAGGGACTTCAGATGATCTCCCAGAGACTTGCGCACTTTAAGGGTTTCATTCCCTGACTACCCTGGTGCTGTCCCGCGTCTCCCTTCACACTCTTCTTTCTCTAGCTTCTCCAGTGTTGCCTTCAGGTCATAGGATTTATTTTTCCAGATAGAGCCCCTTTTTAAAACAATTTTTATTGTCTTGATGGTATCAAGAATCAAACTCAGGACCTTGTGCTTGCCAGACAAGCACTTATTCCACTGAGCTGTCTCCCCAGCTCTAGCTAGATAGAGCTTCCTTGAAGTTCTAATAGCTCCATTTCCAGATTTCCAAAATGGAACCAGAGTAAGTAGGAAGATCAGGTTCTTCCAAGTTGGCTTTGCCTGGAGAAGAAAACCTGGGGTCGTCTCCATTGTACAGAGCTGTAAAATCTGCTACGAAAATTCTGCTTTGCAGCTACCACCACACCAGAAAGTATCTTGTCGATTTCCGGATGGCTTGCAGGCCTGGCTGTTGTAGAATTTTCTAAATGCAGTTTTAGATTTGGGAAATATTTCAACTGCTAACTTTCAAGTGTCTTTCAAAAATTAGCAGTGTTTTTTTTTTTTTTTTTCTGAAATACTTTCTGAATATCCCCTTAGTGGTGCGGTTGTAGTTGCTTCGGTTTTCTGAATTGACTGAAAGCGTCTATTTGTCACAGTCATTTTGATTTAGGGGGAAGAAGCAGAAGCCACATGGGACCAGGTCCTGTGAACAGGGCAGATGGGGGTCCGTCGCAGCACTACTGCGAGCCTGCTTTTCTTTCACGTGCCACTAAGTAGCAGCCTTAGGTGTGTTTGTAAAGACACAAGAGTGTCACCCATGGCTGACAGTGGCAAGAATAATGGGATAAATGTGTGAGAAGGGAGGGGCTGCAGAGATAGCTCAGCAGTCTACGTGCCTGCCTGGCAGGCGCAAAGATCTGAGTTTGATTTCTCGTACCACATGCTGTGTCAATCTGAGATCCTGTACCAAGTGAATGAATGAATGAATGAATGATTTTTAAAGAATGTGTTTGGTACACAGCTTGGACACCTAGTGGTCCTCTCGTTCTCAGCCTCCCCAGTGCTGGGATTACAGGTGGCAAGTGGTGCCGGGGATCAAACCCTTGTTCGTGTGCTTACCTAAGCAGGTGCTTAGTCTACTGAGCTATCTCACCAGCCCAAAACATTTTTCCAAAATAAAAAATTGTTTGAGAACAGAAAGGGAGTATTTTTAGGGAATTAATGACCGTGTGTCTTTCACTGTAATTGAACGAGGTAAACATTCATCATATACTTTAATCACATCTCACATCTAAGAAGTTTGATTTACCAATCATTTTTGCATTTGAGTGATGCTCATTTTTGAGGGCATTTCTTAAGGTAGCTCGTCTACAATTGCAATACATGCCTATGTGAGCAACTACTTAGAAGACAATGATGTATACTATGATAACCATTGCTAATTTCTCATCAAAAATATTCTTGGATTAGATATCATTTGGTCCTGTCAACTAGTTAGGGGTATATGTTTTTAGGAGAAACATCTATTTAGAAGAAAAAGTATGCATGGTTTCGGCATCCTGAAACACCTTTTTTTTTTTTTTTTTGATATGGATAAGTTATAAGATTGTCAGTGTTTATTTCTAATTCTCAGAAATAGATCTCTATTAAAACATGTTTTTCTTTTAATAACTTGTCTCCCCTGACAGCCCATCAAGAGCAACAAAATGCTGATAATGAGACAAATCAGAAATTGGCAATTATAGAAAGCCATTCCCTGCTATGAGCCTTAGGCCATGTTGCTCGTGTGCAGGGTCCAGGCCCACCAGAGGCTTTCTGGGACAGTGTTTTGCCTGTCTGGTAGACGCTATAGCCAAGGAGGAACAACTTGTGCTGGAGACGCAGTCTGGGTGCGCGCGCAGCCAGAGGCAGACTGGCACGGACTTCATGGAGTAGAGCACTCTGCCTGTGGGGGAGAGATGAAAAATGTGTTCACATGATTTTACATATCTGGTAAAATTAAGGCACTGTAGCGGTCATCGTTGGTTAAGACTGTTGCTTGCTTGCTCTCACCCTTTCCTCTTCATGCCTCTCCTCGTGTCAGGTGGCAGTAGAACGACTGTGGTCATGTTGAGCCCAGACCAAAGGGAAGACTGAGAGGAGATACAGTTGTGGATTGTTGGGGATAAATTCTTGTGTTTCTCATGTGTATTACTAGTTCTTTCTGGATGTCCTTGCATAGGAATATTTTTTTTACAAATAAAGTCATTAAGAGAAGAAAGTGAGGTAGACAGGGATCAGACTGTGTTTGGATTTGTCTTATAGTGCCTGTGAGTGAAAGTATGAGTGGTGGAAGAGAAATAATATTTTAAAATGTACAGAGTTAGAAATTTAGAGTAAAAATTTTTGAGCATTTTAAAGCACTTGTAAAGGTGGAACTTGAAAGAGGCTTTTCAAAAATTCAGGCACAGGGGACCTAGTGAGTCTATACCACACGCTCCACCAGGGCAGACATTGCTGAGCTTTGGCAGGCCTCCCCTTCAACCATCACAGGAGCCTTGGGGAGTCCCATCTGCCCCCCCACACCGTTGTCATGGAAACCTTGCGCCCTGCACCCTGCCCCTCTCGCATCACCACTGAGCCCAGGTGAACACTGGGACTTCAGAAACGCCAAAACAAAAGAGCAAAGGGCCATCTCAGACCTCCAGCCCACACAGGGCAAGACCGGGAGACTAGGACCTAGCAGAATGTGGAGGTCACACTCTTGAAATTTCTGCAATGATAGCAACTGAAGTAAAGAAGGGATCCCATCAGGCTGCAGACGAAATCAGAGCTGAAATAATCTCCCAGGTCAAAAAAGAGATGACAACAATCATGAAAGAATTGCTAAGGACATCTAAAGAACACCTAGATAAAAATGGAGGAAAACAGAACAGCGATGGAAACATTGTGTGAATAATGTAGGAACGAATCAGAATGCATGAAACAGATTCAAGTAGGGTTTGACTCAGAACCTCATGTCTGTATGTTAGGCAAGAACTCTTCCTCTGAGCTTCCAGTCCTCCTAAATTTTTTAAAAATAAAGACCCCTAAATATTTAGCTGTGGCCCTGCAAAGCTTGGATCCAAACATGAATGCCAGGACTTTGGCTTCTTTGCAACTTTGGTTCTCTGTTATGGCTGCATCGGCACCGACTGTGTGAATTCAGCTGGCCCGATTGCTCTGTGCACCAGGAGCATATTACCTAAACACCCATTTTGCATATTCGGTCATCTCTGGCATTTGTTATTTGGTGTTATCAGTGTTGCTTTATAACCTTCAGGCGGTCAGGTGTGGTGTGGGACCTCTGTCATCCCAGCGCTGGAGAAGCTGAGATAGGAAGATTGCTGAGTCCAATGCCAGCCTGGGCTACATAGTGAACTGCAAGCTCGTTTTAACTACCTAGTTAGACCTTGCCTCAAAAAACTAAGACAAAAATAAAATAAAACTACCTCAGTGCTGGGATTACAGGCATGTGCCACCACACCTGGATTCGCTCTGTGGCTCTGTGCATCCCAGGGGTGAGGTCTGAGAAGCATGTGGGACCAGGGATTGAACCTTGGTCCCATGTGCTTGCCAAAGCAGGAGCTTACTCTGCTGAGCTATCTTCTGAGCCCTTCCCAGTCTTTCAAAAAGTCACAGCTGTCAGGCAGAATGGATTCTAGAAGGAAGGCTCATGATATGTCTGCTGGCCAAACCCAGAAGGAATGGCGCAATTATTTTATACCAATAAGTGACTTTCTTAGTTTTCCTCTTTTTTCTTTTTTTGAAAACCATTTGTTAGCATTTAATGCACCTGCTGCCCAGTGGCTTCAAGCTACCAGGACGCAGCCCCCCCAAAACCCTTAATCTTTTCTGCTCTTCTGCTGAAGAATTTGGCCTTCACGATGACAGGCTGCTTTGGGAGCTTTCCCTTCCCAGGAGCCTTGTAGTAGCCCGACCACAGTACATCAATGATGGGAGCCGCTCCAGTCTTGTTCCTGGCAGCGTTTCCTGTGTCTGCTCACTGACCAGTGTCCACAGTTTATGAAGGCTGACAGCTGGGCAGAAGCTCTGGTTTCTCTTTAAGTAATGTCTCATACCAGCCTTCCCAAAGTAACCTGGGTGATATTTGTCAAAGTGGATCCTGTGTTGATGCATGCCAGCAGCATTACCGCGGCCTCCAGGGTGCTTCCGGCGCTTCCGATGCAGCCATGGCCGTGGCTCACATGGCCCCGAAGCTTCCGGGTCTTCCTTAGCCTGGAGGGCATGTTGGCAGCCGAGATGAAAGGTAGTTTTCCTCATGAAATCATCCTTATCTGTTCTACTACTAGTAGACAGTTTTATCTGAGGTAGTTTAAGTTTGTTTTCACTTTTTTTTTTTTTTTTGGTGGAACCAGGGATTGAACTCAGGCCCTTGCGCTTACCAGACAAGCACCTATTTTTACTGAGCTAGTTCCCCAGCCCCCTATCTGAGGTAGCTTTATAACCAACTGTGTGTTCTTTTATAAAAATTTTGGGTGAAAATGCTTATTGTGAAGTTGTGCAATGTTAGCCATGAAATGGGATGGGAACGACATTTATTCTGAGACCCTCAGTTTATAGATGAGAAAACAGAGGCCCCAAGACAGTTTGCGGCTTGCCTGGAACTGGGCTGTTAGGAGCTTGTGTCCCTTGCTAAGAAACGCCGAGGGCAAGGAAGCCAGGGAAGGCGACATCCGCGACCACATCCTCGCTCCTCTGTGCCCTCACGCCCTTGCACCATGCCGTCACTGCAGACTTCATACCCTGTCCTTCAAACCGTCAGATTTATTTTCCTGGGCTCCTAATTCATCAGCCCACGACAAGCTTCCGAACATTTCAGGCTCTCAAAGCATATTTTCTTTCTTCTTGATGCTGTTTTGTACTGTTTCTATTTCTTTGTGCATTTTCACAGTGCTTTCAATACCTATTGATTTTCTGATTAGTGTCCTGTTTCAAAGATAAAGTCAGAGTGAGGCGAAGGGACATAAATAGACAGCTGCTCCCTCACTCTGGCACCAGGGGAGCACCGGGGGGAGCATTGGGGGAGTGCTGGTTTCTCAAGGCATCCGAGAATGCTTGGTTTCTGGAGTGTTCCACAAATATGCTAAGCTACATTAAGCAGTTGCATCCTTGAATCTATTCCCATCACCACCAGGGAGGTGAAATTGAATAAATGTCTTCTTTTATTAAATTGCTTATTCAAACACACTGGGGATTAAATATCCAGCATTATGAAAACACCAGGCTGTAACTAGGGTCGCTGAGAAACTGCAAATGGATATTAAAGATGCCTCACAGCAATGTCACATTTCTGATCAAGGTGTGGCAGGCAGCCCAGTGGAAAGAGATAAAAATAAATGTGAGGCAGAAGGCGGTGGGCAGCGCTAGAGGACTTGTCCTAGGCTGAAGGATGGGTTAAAAGCTGCACCATGATTCCTCACCACAGGCAGCGAGCAACTCAAATGCCAGGCCGATGCGGAAAGTGGAACCAAATGAAATCAGCACATGTTGGGTGACAGAGAAATCGGTGTTAGTGCCTGCATCTCTGTGGGAATCAGATCTCTGGGGACCACACTGAGGAGTCAGTGATGTTTGCCAGTAACTAACAGAGACAGAAAATAGCAAGAAGCAGCTGAACCTTGTGGTCACACCCTCAAGGGTTTCAAAGTAAAATGTACTGCTTGACAGCTGTGCTATTTTGGGGCAGATTACTGGAATTATATTAGACGCCATTTACTGATCTATACATAAATGCAATAGCTATTATGCTAGAGTCTGCTCTGTGTTAATATTTATCTCACTTCTGTGTATGTATGAGCCCATTTAATTCTCAACCTACTAATAAAGCTGTAACTTCACCCACTGTACAGAGTAGCTCCAACCCTAAGTAGCTTGACTGAAAGCACAAGCCAATTAAGTGGCCGAGCTAGGGGAAAAAGTAACCAGTAGATATTAATGAGTTAAAAACATGCATTGGATGGTGAAGAACAAGCAGGACCCTGGAGTATCAATGACCCCTGGACCTAGAAGCACCGTCTGCTGGAAGCCAGCACTGTTGGCTGGAATATGTGACAAGCAAATGCCACCCCAAATCCCGAGCAGCTGTCGCTTGGTAAAACAGAGGAAGCGCTAGCAGGACACACTTGGCAGTGGTTCCTAACTTTGTACCATGCTAGACATAGGATAGACACATAACGGAAAATTGCACCGGACACTGTGGGTTAGAAAGCCAATGGAGATGGTAAAACACCACCTGTGAGCGTTCACAGTGGTTGTTAGCAAGAGGGAAGATCTAGAGGTACCGCGGTAGGAGATGAACATGGGCGGGAGGGTGGACGCAGGGGAAGGGGAAGGGTTTACCTAGCGAGCCAAGTGGTGGGCCAAGGAACATGGCTGAGATGTTTGAAAAGCTGTAGGGATGTGGCCCAACTAGAGCCAGAGGGCTGCGAGACGCTGGACGGAGCACAAACCATGTCCACCTGGTCAGCCCCGCCATGCCTGTTTCCTTATGTTGGAGACCGTAGCTTTTTCTCATGACTGAGTTACAGCGGAGTTTCCCACCAGGCCACGGAGCAGGTGGTCCGTAGTGGGCGAAGAAGCAGGAGAGGGAAGTGCCGTGTCCTCAGTTGCTCTCTCTTGCCTGAATTACTGTCCGAGCCCTGCCTCTTGTGACATCAGCCGCTGCAGTAGACTCTCATACGAGCACGAGGCCTACCATGAGCAGTGCCTGTGAGGATGGAGGTTGTAGGCTCTTGAGGAGACTCTAGGGGAATAAAAGAAATGAGGTACACGATAGGATAGTAATTGAAGCACTGCATACACTAAATACAGTGCGCTTCAGTCTCCCCAGAACTATATATAATGTGTATAGCCAATATAGCGTGATGAAATTTTTCCAGCTGTTGTGGACCAGTTGTCTCCCCAAAACCATAGGCTGGTGCCCCAGAGGATGGATGCTACTGTGTTACACTGGACTGGTCCTGCCTTGCTCAGCAGAGTGGCACATTTGAATGGTCAGCCTCCCCAGATCTCCCAGGCTCTTAAGGGGTGACCTCTCGGCCAGTTATTTTTGTTAGCTACTGCAGTTATGGTCCACAGATGCTCTGAAATGATGTCATGCATCTGTGTAGGAACAAATACTTGATTGAAATCTTTACTCCTTCAAAAGATTATTTCAGGACTTTGGATTACCTTAAAGATACAGTTCAGAAAATAATGAAAGAGAATTTAAGAGGGATATACATATCAATAAGGAAAAATGATATGCCATTAAAAAAGGTTTTTAATTTTTTTTAAATGTATTTGGTATAGGGTCTCACTGCACAGCTCAGACTCATGGTGATACCTCTGTTTTCAGCCTTCCCAGCACCAGGATTACAGGTGTGTGCTACCACACCTGGTCTTGGTGGCTGGCTCAGTGTGTGGGGGTGGCGGAGGGGGAGTGATCAGCACAGCCTGTGGTGCCGGCATCCCTGCACTTACTGAACTAGCTCACTGGCCTGGTTTTCAACATTTATGTTAACATAATAAGACTAGGGATATATATAGCTCAGTAGTCGAATGCCTGCCTGGCAAGTGTAAGGACCTGGGTTTGATCCCTGGTACCACATGCCTTGCCACCATGCCTACCAGTGAAAGAGGGTATGGTGGCACACCCTCAGAACCCTAGCAGTGGGGGCACTGAGACAGGAGATGCACTGAGTCGAAACTGTGTTGTGAGACCCTGTACCAACTAAATGATTTTAGAAATTAACCTAATAACTTGACGTGTCCTTGGAGTCCGGTGTGGTGTCACCACACAGGCACCTAGTGCGTGCTGATCCTGTCTCCAGCTTTCATTCATTTCCCGCCTAGTCGCTGGTAATCACTCTCAATGTCTGGTTGACTTCTATTCTCCCCTGCGTTTTTACACAAGAAAGAACACGCTTCATCGCTTTGTGTCTGGGTTTGGGTTTTCTCCTGTGATGTGTTGTCTTTCAGTCCCATTTATTTTCCCATGGGTGACAGGAACTCATTCTTCCAGATGGATGAGCGGTACTCAGTTGCAGGCTGCCTAATCTCCTCATCTATCTATTCATGTGTCGTTAGGCACCTAGCCCGATTCCATGTCTTGCAGGTATCTCTTTCATTTCTTCTGGACAGATACCTAGGCTAGCTCAATCATATGGTAGATCTACTCTGAGTTTTTTGAGGACCCTCCATAGTGTTTTCTACACAGACTGTATAAGTTAGTCTTCCACAGGCAGCACGCGAGAGTTCTTTTTTCTTCACATCCTCGCAACCATTTCTTCCACTTTGTTTTTTATCAGCATGAGCCATTCTCACTGGGTTGAGATGGTGTCCTATGGTTTTGCCTTGCATTTCCCTAAAGGCTACGTGATAATGAGCACTTTCTCCTATTTTTCAGACCATGTGTATTTCTTATTTTGAGGAGTGTCCACTTATATTAGTTGCCCAATTTTAATGGGATTTGTTACAGCTTTAATTTTTTCCCGTGTGTCACGTACATTCTGTAAGATGAATAACAGTAAAGATTTTCTTATCTCCTGTAGGTTGTCTTTTTACTCTGGTGACTACTTTCTTTTGAAGCAATGCAATTTATTGTAGCGTTTGCTTCTTGTGCGTGTGTGGCCTTCCCAAGAAAATCATCGTGCCAGTACCTGGAAATATTTCCTGTGTTTCTTGTCAGCAGTTGTGGAGCTGCGGGTCTTCCATGAAGACCCATTTTGAGTTGATTTTTGTAGCACATCAGCGGTTTGCCCACCTGAGAAATCTAGTACATCTTCAGCTTGTTTGGGCACAGCACATGCCATGTCTGGGTCAAATAGACCCATTGTCACTGTAAGGCCCACAAAAGTGGGATCCTCCGAGTTTACCTGAGCTTAGGTATGTGTGGTGCTCGTCAAGGGACTGATCCTACAGTGGAAGTGGAGGTCCTGAGGAGGCCAGGGGACTTCCTATCAGCGTTGATGCTAGCATCTCTGTTACTGATGGCGCTGGTAGTCATGAGGGGCCTGGAGCGCTTGTGCTTTGATCAGACAGTGCTGTGAGGCTGAGTTCTTCACAAGAGGTACGAGTCTCATCACCCCATCTGTGACATTCCCCTGTCAGACACACAAGGTACAGGCTACCCGATTTTATCCAGAGAGTGAAGTGTCATGTTACTGCCATCGCTGGGCAAAATTCCGCTCATAAAGCACTGTTAATTTTTCTTTGAGATGTATCAGGTTGTTATCAATGCTTTCATCTCATCCAGATGCTAGAATGTGACCACCTCATGCCTCTCTTGGCCACTCCAACAGGTTGGTTCCTGGGCTTCTGGCGGTCTGACTCTGTCTACCCTGGACAGGTAGCAGCACCTGCTTTGCTACACATCATTTTCCTCATTGTACTCAGACTTTTTGTGGTCCTTTTCTGAACATGGATAAATACTGAGTCCCCGAGACTATTTTTCAAGGTTCTCTATTGTGTTAACCTAATCCTGTCATCCCATCCTATTTCTTCATAAAAGACTTTCAACTCAAACTCTGGAAACCAAAACCTTTGGTAGATGATTAATCCGATGCATCTTTTAACTAATATTTTTTTCAATTTTAAGTAAAATTTGATTACATCTTATCATCTATTTCCTATTCATGTATACTATTTGCATTAATTATCAATATTATGTATAATAGTTATTAAATGTCTATTAATTTTCAGTTAGTGAAAATTAATGTTGCAACAGATTTGTTAACCAAGTCAGTTCTTGTGGGGAGTAAATGAAACTATAAAGTAGAACTTGCCCCTAGAAGTATGTGGCCCTGTGCTCTTTAGCTATGTTTGCTGGGATCTGGGGGTGTCTTGTGGATTTCAGGATGCCCAAATAGGCCCACCCAGCTCTCAGGAAACCCTGTATTGAAGGGACACCACAGCAACCATTGCACAGCTGCATTCGCTGAAAGTGGCCATGGGGGAGTGCTGGAAATCAACAGTCAGAAAAATAGTCACAAAACCAGTAAGTTTTCCTTTTGCTGAGCACAGATTTATTATTCATTTACTTAAAAAAAACATGTCTAGTACAAAGGAGGTTATGTAGAAAGATAAAGCATAGCACTTCAGATTTTCACTGAGTTTTGAAAAAGAGGCATTGCTCGACTTGTAGAAGTATATAAACAGACATGAAAAACACCAACATCACATTATTTAAAAAAATTGGCAAGCATATTTGGCCTTAGTAAAAAATAAAATCCAACTGAGAGCTTTGGAAATGCTGTATCTTGTTTCTTCCAGAAAATCTGCACAGTTGTACAAGGTGTGTGTGGAGCGCAGGCAGTCACCACAGGTGTGAGCTGTGGAAGGAAATAGACCCGTAATGTAGCCAGGCATTTTTATGTAAAATTGTGAGATCAAAACTGAGCTCTGGGTGTGCTCAAGTTAGCCTAAATCATTGAGCTGACAGGGACTGAAGTCAGAGACGATGACAGTGTTGGTTGTTTTGGTTTGTTATTACTGCCAGCATTTTAAAACTTGACTCCCATTTTCATTATGTGTAAATAGGATCAGTTTGTTTTCCTCTGTGTGAATTCCTCTTCAGAAGATAAAAAGTGGGAAGGCTAGATAGAGGAGGAAGGAAAATAGTTCCAGAGAGACCTCCATGAGGAAGGAAAAGGAGCGTAAAACAATTCAGTCCAGCTCTTTTCATTACTATTCAAATGGTGTTTTACCAAGGGGTTACGAAGACAGCGATGTAAGCGCCTCTTTCCACAAATTTGATATCTATGCAGAGAGACAATGCGTTCTATTGATGGGATTCAGTAACACAAGAATATGATTTCTGTAGGCAAAACAATATGCACAGTAGTGGATTGCAAAGAACTGAGAGTGTCTGATAACAATACATACCTCCAAAGAAAATGAATACACGGTCCCACACTAAGGGAGGTATAGGATTTGTTCTAGGAACTCCACAAGGAGACTGACCTCTGATGACTTTAGGGCAATGGGCAGACGTTATGGAGCCCAGAATAGTTCAGAGGAGCTGAGAAGGGGAGCAGCAGACAAGACGGGAAGCTTGGATGACGGTCTTGACCTTACAGCCAAGGCACGAGACTCTGAAGAGCATCGTAGGGAATCACTGAGGACTTCATGGGAAGGTATTTATGGAAACAGTCAGACGCTGGGTGACCATCGGGTCAGGACAGACTGTTGGGCCAAGTGAAACTCAGTCTGCATGGCCTTTCCCTCTGTAGGCACTCTGATGGACAGGACGGGGCTTAACAAGCAGATACACAGGGCATGTTGAGTCCACTGTGCCGCACATTCTTGCAAAGCTGGCTCTGCAAATTTTGTTCTTGAATTATCATCTTAATAAAGGCAGTCAGCACAGTGGACTGAATGGTGTCCCCTCTAAATTTGCGTGTTGAAATTCTAGCCTGCAGTGTATTTGATCTTGAGTTTTTCCAGATGCTAGAACTGTGAGAACTAAACTTCTGTTGGTTGTGCTTTGGCCTTCAACTATGACAGACCAAACCAAAGGGGGAAAAAAAAAAAAAAATTCTACTCATGACTAATCTCAGACATCTCGTGAACCCCTTTTCTCCATCTTTTCTTACATTTTTCTTGGTTTTACCTTACCCAGTGGTAGGAAAGGATAGCGTGTTGAACGTCTAGTTAGCGTCTATGAGACAGTGTATGGGTATTGTGTAACGTGACACGGTGATCCACCGAAGTATTTCAATACTTCATTAAAAAAGAGTGATTGAAAATGGGCAGTGTGTAGCCTACAATTAGGACTCTTCTAAATAGTATACGTATATAACTAATTTATAGCAGTTAACCACAGTGGACAATGAAAATAAAACACTCCTTCGTAACTCTTCTTAATAATTTATTTCTCTTTTATTGTCACAATTACCACAATTGTCTAGCTACATGACCAATGTCACCACATATCACAGGCAGCTTGTCCACCTACACTTACTTTACAGGGACAAAGACAAGGGCCATTGATGTGTTAATCGTACAAAAGAATGTTAAAAAGCTGCTTTTGTGTGTATAAGATGAAGTGTGTCCTGTGATTTTTATTGGCAGGCTTGATTTGAATATGAATTATGCCAAGAAGCAACACTGAACTGTTTTGGCTTTGAGTTGTTACTAAAGTAGAAAATAAGTAAACTAGAGAAACGAATCTGGATTTTAACTTACAATGCATACATTAAAAGAGGAAATTAATTAGCTCCTCAGTATTACGTTCATTTTTTTGTTTTCCTTCCTTTTTTGTTTTATTTCTTATAAATGAGTAATATGAATATATCACAAGTTAAGCAAAGACCTCAGCCAAAAAACGAAGGTACCAGTATATGAAAAACCAAATGAAAATTTACCAGGTTATTATTATTAGTTTTGCTTACAAAAAATCGAAACTGTAAAGAGTCACTCAATGCATATAAAAATGCCACATTGAACGAGGCAAGCATACGCTACCCAAAACGGGAGCACCCTCCTGAGGTCAGCCGCCGGTCCAGCGGGTCATACCGTGGTGACGGACAGGAAGGCACTGTGCGCCCTGGTGCCGTCTGGAGACTTGGCCCCGTGGGTCATCAGTTCTTGGATTGTCATCCAGTTGTCAAGGATCTTCTTGTTTCTCCTCTTCATCATCTTCTTGTGGCTCAGCTCCAGGATGCTGAGCTCTTTGCGGGCCTCGCCCCCGCCCGGGCTCTGCGGTGCTTCGCGGGGCCCCTCCAGCCGGCTGCGCAGCATGACCTCACGGCGGCGGCGCTGCTCCTTGGCGCGCACCACGTGCTGCTTGCGTTCCTCCTTGCTCCAGTAGCGCCCCATCTTCAGCTCGCTCATGGTGTCATCGTCCGTGGTCATGCCGCTGCGCTCCTCCCGGATCTTGAGGGCGCGCTCCTTCAGAATCCGGTCCCGCACGGGCCTCTTGGTGATGTAGCGGGTGCCGTCGCTCCGGATCTTCACCTTCCACTCCATCTTGGGCTCCGAGCCCTTCGGGGCGTCCTTGTACATGCTCACCAAGCTGAGCTGGCTCTGGGCGTACTCCACGGCCGACCTCTGCTGGATCAGCTGCATGTAGCTCTGGTAGTGCCTGGCGTGCGCAGGGATGTTGGCGCACCTGTAGGGGGAGCTGTGGTAGGGCGACAGGTAAGGGACGGGCTCGCCGGCTGTCGTCTTGGCCTCCGGAAGCTTGCTGCTTTCCACAAGCTTCGCCTGGCATTCCGAGCTGCACCCCTGCTCGGTGTCCTGGACTCTGGCGGCGGTCGGCCCCTTGCTGCACTGTCCGGAAGAGGACTGGTGGGCGGCCGGTGTGCTTCGCAGGTTTTTCTTACTGGCTAGGTTGGTCGTTCTGGGCAGGGAGCTGTCTGGGGAGCGGTCGACCGTGAGCGGGGTACTTCTGCAGCTTTCTGCGGTGTTGTAAGCGCTGGAGCTGTCCTTGTCTGACTTTTCTGGGTGCTCCAGAATGTCATCTAGTTTCCCTCTTTGCATGTCCAGACTGGTGTTGTAATTCCGGAATCCTCCATCATGCAGAGCCCAGATGTCCCCATACTGGTCTGTCCCTCTCTGGAGCCTGTGAGCCTGCATAATATTCTGGCATTCCAGCTCGATGTTCCTCAGCTCTTCGTTCAGCAGCTGGAGCTCGTGCTCCACGCCCTCCGGCTCCGCCTGGCTGCACTCAATGGTGCTGCTGGAGTAGTACAGGTCGTAGCCGCCGTGGTTGTGGATCTTGCATTTGAGCTCTAAGAGCTGCCGGAACCGCTCACACTCCTCGTCGTCGTGGTTGCCGACGCAGTCCGAGTCCACGTACTCGCCAGACACAAAGCTCTCGTTGCACCGAAGCTCCACGCTTCCCAGGGTGTCCTGGCTCTGCCCCAGCTGTCTCCGGCTCTTCAATGATGCCCCGCTGGGGTCTTCGGTCACGTGCTCCTGCTCTGAGCTCTCCTCGTTACGCAGGCTTTCGTCTGTGCGCCCCACCCCGCTGTCCTTCTCGTGATTGTTGGAGGAGGATGTCGCGGTGTCGGTGGCGCCTTCTTCTTCTTCTTGCTTTTTGGGCTGAGAAAATCAATTAGAGAGAACAAAAGAAGTGAGTTCCTTGGAAAAACACCGTGGCTGAAAAAAACTTGGTTGAAAGACGATGTTTCTTGGCAAAGATGTCGTTCCTAGAAAGCGTCCCCAGTGTGAGAAGACATAGAAACTTTAGAAATAGCGACTATTAGCTCCTGAAAGCTTTTCTATGCAGGGAAGCAGAGAAAATGAAAGGTGCTTGGGTATGCCCATAACATTCACTTGGGTACAAGTAAGACAAGATACGGCCAAATGAATTTTTCTCTATTTCTGTTTGTTCTTGTTTGGGCTTTCTTTCAGGTGCACACATGAAGTGACCTGATCAATTTTGAGGAGAAAATAATCAAAGGGATGTGTAAGATAGAATATTTTAACAGTCGTTAGCAACATACAGGCCTGGATTTCAGAAGCCATCCCCTCTTTGATTGCTTGTTTTCCTGCAGTTTTTTTCAGGCACTTTCCAAGGTGACCTTATTGACTCAGTAATATTTTGATAATAGCAAGCTTAACATCACAAAATTGCAGAGGGAGGGGAATATTAGGTGTGGGAGCCGAGAATAATTCTACCTATAGACTGGGGAGATTAATCCTAAATATATTCATGTTAGTGACAAGAGGTTGAGAAGCAACTGCCCTTCAATGCCAGAATTTCTCAGAATTTCAATGCCAGTGTTTTGCCTTTGATGCATCTTGAAATTGTTTCTCAACAACAGCAACATCTTAGAATTTGAGTTACATAAAAAGATTCGTTTTTACTTTCAGTTAGTACCTTCCTTCAAAAGTGAGTTTTAGTCTGTTGCAAATGAGATGATCTCAGGCCTGGGCATACGGAGAAACAAATTCCTTAAATAACAAAATTCTAAAATTGTCTTCTAGACAATTTATTAATGATTCTTGTGATTTGGGACCAGGTTTTGAAGAATGAGTGGACGAGGTCAGACCATTGAGTTAATGATATCACAGACTTAGAATCACCCATATGGAACACACTCTTACCAACCCCAAAGTAATGCATGGCCTGTAAGGATGAATCAATCTGATCAAAAAGCAATTTATCCCCTGTTCCTTCCTGGACATTTCCTGCTGTCCATCTGACTGGGGAGACAGATTGAGTTGGATTTGAGGCTCTGGCCTTGGCTAGTTGACCATGTAGCTGGTGCCATGCTACTGGGTTCTACATATGCTAGTGACTAAACACTTGCTCTGTAATGATTTCTGGGAACCAAGGTCGGCCTCGGTCTTTCAACTACTAGTCAGGCTCTGTGGCACCTGGGTAGGGAGTGGCCCTGGATGCTGACCTCCAGGGGCCACATGGAGACCATGTGTGTCTGGAAGACTCCGCTACCTGATGGGCTGCTTCACTGTCATCCTGTGGGCCCCCTCAACTTTGGCCTGGATTCCAGGTAAGGCCCACCTGAGAACTGATTCGCAACTTGTTGCCCAAACATGGCTAAAAAGGTTATGACCCTGTCTCCCAGTCTTCAGACACTTTACTCCAATATGGGACCAAATCAAACCAACCCCAGGGGCAGATCATTTAGGTAAGGAGGGATGATCAAAACTTTACTATTTGGTTGATTTGTAATGCTTTCAGAGAACAAAAGAATGTAAAAGATATGTGATAACGGCCAGATTGAAGACGGAGTTCCTTATGTAAACCCCACCTAAAATTAAATGAAGCTGAGGGGTTATCAAAAAAGGGTTCTCATGCATGATTGCCTGATTATAGCCACCACAAAAGAGGAATGAAATAAGAATTTTCACAGAGGCCACCAAAATTTCTTGCAGAAAGTCCTTTTGTTAAGGACATTTCTCTAGCACCTGTCAGTTCCACCTTGGACCAATGCCACTTTTGTTGCTTAATTACCAGGGCCAAAGATGGTTATTCAGGGTACCTGGCAGAAGAAGCCTCTTTATTTTTTTATCTCAAATACTTTTTGATCTCAGTACCTGCTAGCAAGGGAAAGGAGCAGATATGAGACACCTGTGCCACTTTGAGCACTTTAAGAAAACGAGAAACGTGGCTAATACCATCACCCACATGGGGTGATCAGAGAAGCCACAAAGAACTCTCATTCCCCATGTCCTTGTGAATCATTAATTGATCTTGCATTAAATAAAAAGGGAGGATTTCACTTCTTTACACAAATTTCCTGTGTGTAGAAGAGTCTGGTAAGTGTTAAAAATGAGTCTGTCCTCCAGAGTAAAACAGGCCTGCTTTGCTTTCATGGAGGGCAGAATTGCTCCCGATTCCCACCCTATGATCTCACAAGGGCCAGTCTGTGTTGAAGTAAGTGCTAGCTGTTGCATAGGTCCTGACACTTCACCATGTTACACCTAGCAGGAGCCACTCACAGGTTCCCATTCCCTGCCTCAGTGAGTGGCTTTCCTTTCCATTTTCAGAACTGTTGGTTGGCACCTTTCTTGGCTCTATTCATGTCTGTCCTGTGCCCAAGAGTTTCTGATGATTCTTTTTGCAGGGCTGAACAACTGGCTACTTTAAAAAGTCGCCTTTAATCTATTTGGGTTGCCCAGACATACTGGTAGCCTTCCCCTACTCGGCAGGTTCATTATTCAACCCAGAGCTTGGCCCTAACAGTAAGCTGTTCCCTTGGAAGTAGTCAGAGTTCTTGTCCTCACCCTTCAGGACTGAGGAAGGAACAAGGACGGGGGTGGGGTGAGGGGGGGACTGGAACGGCCTAAGGCCTGATCTGGACTTAAATTACTTAAATAAAAAGTTCTCAAATTGCCTTCCAGGAGAACCTTTAAGCCTTTTACTACTAATTCCTATGATTGCAAACAAAATTTTCAAGAACACACATAAGCAAAAGGAGCCAGCTCACCTGCTCAGAACTGCCCCAAATTCAGATGTCCACTGCATAACTCCCCAAAGAGATGGACACTATGTGCCATCCAATCACAAAGCAGCGTCTCCCCTCTGTAGTCTCCCACTGCCCAGGGGGAGAGGCAGATTTAAGCTCCTTTTTAGCTCTTAGTCTCCTTGCCAGTTGATGGTGCAATAAAGCCTTTTCATTTTACAGTGACCTAGTGCCACATAGTTGGCTTCTATGTGACTCAGGCAAGGAGCTCTTGCTCACGTACAGGTACATGTGCACACAGACATACACACACAATGACAGTTCCAGTGGAGCTCTCAGAGACACTGATGGATGTGGAGGTAATACATTTTTTTTGACATGTACAGACCTATAATGCATTCATACGCAAATGGAGTGTTTATATACATATACAGTATATACAGAGCCTGCCAAAAATGCATGCACACTTCAAGAAAGGAAAAGATAGTATGGTATCTTTTCAGCTGATGCTGCTTCTCTTGCATGGGGGACCCTGGAGGATGTTGCATACCACAGAAAATCCACTACACTGCTGCTTGTAGAGAAGAAATTGAAAACGCATGTGCAGCAGTCTCCATGACCAAAGTTACCCCGGCAGCAGTTTGTTGTGCTAATAAATGCCTGGCAATTGGTGGCCATCATTCTGAGCACCTCTTGTCACTTTAGAGGCCACAGGTAACTTGTGTCAATCTCCTGATGTTTCAATAAATTTAGTATTAAACTATTTATACAAGTTTTTCTTTTCCTGAAATGTATATTTTTGAAGGCCTTTTATATAAATAGACGTATTTATACTAATTTTGCCATTCCTACAGAACGGTTTGTCACAACCCTAATGCAATCCATTTATTTCTTTGTAAACAGCTAAAATTATTTTCTCCTGGGTCACACATCATGCAATAATCTCCATGACAGGCTTTAGGTTGCATTTGCCTTATGCCTAAGCATGCTCACTGGTACATATATTTCTTTTCTCTAGCAGGTGTAACTATGTAATTAAATGTAATTAAGCCTATTAGTGCTAAAGAAGGATGGGATGGGCAATAAGAGGTAGTCTAAAACAAGTCTAAAAGGCTCGCTCTAGATAATTGCTATTTTTCCCACATAATAACAGAACAAAATGTGACATCATTTAGAGAGGAGCAACTATGATGGTGCGTCCTGTCACTCTAGGAGTCCCAATCTTTGCCTAGAATGCTTTGCCTCATATGTTAAGAACACACTGATTGATTTTAAATGACTTGCTGATAGCAACATTATAAGCAATTGTAACTAACAGTGCAAAGCCTGCCACACCTCCTTCTGACGCCAAGCTGACAAAAGCCTTAGATGCAGTGAGGTCTACACTATGGGCCATTCCGGTTTCTATTCCATGCTATATACAGTGATATTTTTCTTCTATCTTATAGCAAACCAAGAAGCTACAGGAAAGCCAGTATATTTTTCTTACTTTACATATATTTTAAAATACTACGGACAAATTACGCTATGGAAGATGCCAAAGAATGCTCAACAGCAGCCATACTACCAAGGGTCCTCTGGAAGGTGGGCCTGTGTTGGGGGGATATGTTTAAATTATAAACTAAATTTTTCTCTTTTTTTGTCTTAGTCCTATGATCAACTGTATAAATAAAAATGTTTTCCTTCCCCAAGCCCAGGATTCCTGGTCCCTAAGCTAATGCTGCTTGGCCATTTATCATTTCCCTGGGAATTTTTATAGTGACAGTCATGTTTCTACCAAAACATTTCTAATGTATACTATTGTTTATAAGGGCAAAAGACTTTGAAAGGATTCTCTATGGCTTGTCATTTTTTAGTCCCATGGTGAAGAAAAATTTCCTCACAGTGAGAATCTATCCTCAGGGACATCTAATGTTACCTTAAAAGACCCAACATTTGTATTACGTCTGATGAGCAGGCAGCGTTTGACACCGTATCTGTTCAGCTGGACAGGATTTCCTCCTTCTTTCTTTATTCCAACATCCTCCTGTCAATTCTATACCAGGTCACATTTTGTATCTAAGGGAGAAAAGCCCGGAGCAAGGACTTCCTTGCTTATAACCAGGCAGCTGCCACTAAAAAATATCTTCATTTGAGCACGGGGGTGAAGCCACGCATAAAAATTTCAGCCTGTCCTACCTGTATTGAAAAGCAGTCACCAGGGACGCAAGGACACTTGGAAACATGAATTACTGGTTAGGAAGCGGCCAACGAGCGTCCATGGTCAGAACACGAATGTATCACACAGGCTGTGCTCATGCTGACCTGTAGAGGCTCATGTCTACTTTATATATGGTGTCTGAGCACACATCTTGGATATGAGATGTTAGCATGCAAACATGTTTCATGATTTAGCTTGTATAAGTGATACGATCTTAATTATTAATGTGGTTAAACCTGTCAGGACTTAAGCAAAATCCTCTCTTAAGATGTAGTAAGAATTAATGTTGAGAATTAGATGATAATTGCACAAATCAGTAAACTGACAGTGAGATGTTAACAAAATCACATTAAGCAGATGAATGACATGAATTAGACAAGAAAAAAAATTATTATGCTGGTCTTGTTGTTATGCAGTGAGGAAACAACAGCAAAACACGAAAATAGTCCTAAGATGAATTTACTCAAGGCTACACTGTGATCTTTTACTAATTAGAAAACAAACTGAGGACAGGAACTTGACCCGGTTTGTACTGGCAGGGTCAAGAGTGGTTTGTGGAGATCTTAGGGTCTCGAAATATTGTTTGGAATGAAGATATGATTTTAGAGAAAATGTCAGTGACCTCATTTATGACGTCAGAGGGGACACACAGGGAGGGCCTCAACAGCCTTCGGGCCCCAGCTGCCCAGTATGATATTTCCAGGGCTAAAATGCCACCCATGCCCAAGGCTGTCCGCCTCCATCACGGCATCATTATTCTGTTGCTACAGCCTAAGTATTCAAATAGGTACGGTTCTCTTTTAAAATTAAACTTCATTAAAATTAAAGTTAAATGTACCTAAAATATTTAAAGTGAAACCCTTTTCTTTTTCAGTCAGGTTGAAACACTACCTGATCAAACCTTTGAATACCACTGTGCTATATGCAAGCTCTCCGAGTATTCTAAACTGGAAATATTTCTTAGCAGAAAAATCTTATTCCCTCTGCTTCATTTAAGATGATCATTTGCTCTAGAAGATGATCATTCCCGAGATGTGTGGTCAAACCTTTGGGTGTGTTTCTTCTCTATTTAGGGTTTTACGTGATTAAAAGGATGCGTGGCAGGTCACGTGACGTGGCACCCGTCATTGGCCCTACCTGCTCCACCTCATTGGCGGTATGCATCACCGCTTCATTCTGCTGTTCTTCCAACATCTCCAAGTTTAACTCCTCTAAGAATTCATTCCTTTCATCTTCCAGCCAGCCTTCATCCAGCTGCAAAAGAACACATTAGTGCATTATTTTAGCAAGGACTCATGCTAAAAGGGGGTGCATTTAAATGGCGAAGCCCGTCCAGTTCCTTTCATCATACTCATTCTCCCCACAATATCAGCCTTCTAGGTTCACCTCGCAGAAGGAAAAGGGACTCTTCAGCCTTTTATCCTTGCCTGAAACGGAGCTACAGATTTTCTCCCATAGCCGAGTAAATCTCGCAGCATAGAACATTACCTTCTTTCAGAATGTATCAAAAGCATGCTGCATAATCCCCAGCTGCCACGCTCATTACCACCATGGTCTCCGTGTTAAAAGAACCTCAGCATTGCTAATAGGGCTCTGAGACCACTGGGCTTCTCTCTCTCTCTTTAACAGCAGTTCCTAATGAGAGGACACACACAGTGTCCTCTGTAAACACATGCCACCCTCATTCTGTTTTGTTTTATTTTTAATTTTAGGCAGGTAGGCATACAAGTTAACAAGATGGCTGCTTACCAGGAAAGAATCAACAGACCACATTTGTGAGTCCATGAAAAGAAGCAAATTTCTAACTTGGTCTTCTTCAGGGGGTGGGGGGAGAAGTAGTGTGACATCATACGTCTGTCTGTCTGTCTGTTCCTTTTTTTATTGTGCTGGGGATTGAGCCCAGGGCTGTGGGCACACTAAGCATATGGTAGACTCTCTCTGTCACTCTACACGCTTCAGTTTCCTTCATATTTTTTTTTTTGATTCATTTTTCATTGACGAGGAGAAAAATCTTAGACGCTGTGGCATTTAAAGGTGGTGGCAGGGAAGCAGAGGAGGCAGGGTTTGGTTTGTGGGTGCTGCATGCAAGCATTCTTGTGGGACTCTTACGCAAATTCAACAGAATGCACCCCTGGGGAGCACTTTGGGAATGGGGTTGGTGTTGACAGGCAATGCCGAGAATGTGTTGCAAAGTGGATTTCTGGAGCTGGATTACATTCATTAGCTGTCTAGGCTTCTTAAATGCATTGGATTATTGTCAAAACTCTGCTTCAGTCTGTGTTACAAAGAAACAACTGCTTTCAACTACTGAAGAAAGATGGATAGGTGTTTTCATGAAAAAACTGGAAAATAAGCTTTGAAAGATAATTGAATTTCTCAAACTTTAAAGCAAAAACAAAACATGAGAGAAAGACATTAAGCTACACCCAAGAGACATAAGCATAGGTGTATCACGTTCACTAATATGAAGGCAAATTGTAGATTTCCTGATACCTATTTAAGGCCATGTAGAATTTAAAGTTACCTCAGCTCTAACCAGGGCCAGGAGTGTGGACACACTTAGGCATCTTCATTTATCTTAGTACAGCCCAAATAATGACCAAATTCCATCTCCCTGACTTTAATATGCAGAAGAACTAGGATAATGATCCTGGCTAAACATAGAAATTCTATCCAACGTATAACTACTCCAGCTTTAGTGTTGAATTCCTTTTCAGTGTCCTGCAGGTGCAAATACCAGACTCTAAGAGAAAGTTCTTCAGAACTAAGAATATTTGCTTTCTATAAACATATCCAGGCTTCTTCCTTTAATCAGGTCAGAACAAAACGTTTCCTAATACCGATAAAGAGAATGATGAGACAGAAGCTTTGGAGGTTAAATGAAGTGGGGGAAAGACCAAGACAGTCGAGCAGTGGTTAATGACCCCTGCCACTCTTCTTTGACTGACAGAGCCCCCATGTCCCTGAGCTGCACTCTGTGGTCCATCCATGGGTGTCTTGGTGGCCTTTCCTGTTGGCTGGGGGTTCACTCAGCACAATAAATAAGGGAGAGTCTTCTATTTCCCCTTTCCAGCTAGAAGCTCATTCTGAGCCTAATCGTGCAGTGGAGACAGCCATGGCCTTTGAGATGAGCTGCAGGAAAAGGGCTGTTGTAATCCTGTGAGGATCTGTGTCCACCAATGTGGACCGTGTGGGACACTGCCGAGAAGGAGCAGGGTACACTGTCTCCAAGGTAGCGCTTCGAAGAACCAGTGAGAGTGCTCTGTGCCCCAGTGTCCTGGGGGGACGAGGACAGAAAAGCAATATCTTTAATGGTCTGAGGAAGAAAATGGACAGGAAATGAAAGAAAGGTGGCAGGGAACGAAGGAAATGAGTTATTTAAAAATATTGTGCAGATGTGGAATCAGTGCCCCCAGCAACTCTGTCCACCATTCCCCAGAATCTAGAGAGCATTCGAGAAATATTAAAAACGTGCTAGGAAAGGCACACAAAAGGTGTCTATCTTCTCCCTGGATAAACTACACGTAGAAAAAATCCAATGAACTCCATTGAATTGGATGGAAAAAGATGAGAGATGCACATGCAATGTTTAAAAAAATGAGCATTGGAGGACAGCTTTCTAGCCTAGAGTGCTAGCATGATGGCTTTACAATATGGTGTCAAGATGTATTTTCTTTGCTGATTTCTCAGTGAATCTGAGTTCCAGTGGGCAATTAGTTTCCTTCCAGAGGCATGAAGGCTTGCGTAGGAGCCTGGCTTTGACAGGCAGGATGGCAGCCTGTGGAACCGACGACCACCTTTCGTCAAGTGTGCAAAGTGAGTCTCATTTGGAATTGCATGCTCCAGTGCAGATTGTTTATTTATTTATTTATCTATTTTTTTTTTGCGCGGGGGAACAAGGGCAGACCATAGCCATACATTTAAAAATGCTGTTGAGGGGCCAGTGAGATGGCTCAGCAGTCTAAAGCGCCTGCTTAGGGAAGCTCAAGCAGCCGCAGGGACTGCAGTTTGATCCCCAGCACCACATGCTGTGCCAGTCCCACCCCCAGGGCAGGGTGAGCTGGCCATAAAAAAAATGCTGTTGGTTCTGCCAGGGACATGTATTCTATCAAAGATTAACAGGATCTGGCCTTATGTCACGATTTCTATTTTTTCCTCAGCTATTAGAGTGACGATATGGTATATTTTAAAGAAATACCTTAGATCTAAATTAATGAGTTTCTTTAGCAGTTACACAGAAAGGGCAGGGAACCAGAAAGTATAATGATGCTTTTCTTTATGATATGGATGCTACTGAGTTGATATCAGATCACCATGAATTTTACTCACTGGATCGATTCCCTTTATTGTGTTCTTTGAGAAATTTGATCAGTGGGATAATTGGTCTGAGAAAAGTTCGAGGACCTGGTCTACATTCATATACATCTGAAAACTCCATTTCCACCTAGGCAATCCAGCACATTGTGTGGGCTCGTTTTCTACTCCTAAAACCTCAGGCATGTAACTTTTCTCTGCTTCAGGGTATAGCAGGCTTTATGAGAACAATTTAGAATGGTCAAGGGCATAAAGGAAATATATGCGGAAAGGACAATCTTTCATAACCACTATATTCAAGTCAGGCTTCAGTCTGACACTGAAATACACTTTCTCAAAGTAATTTATAGATAGCATGTAGTTACTGAGTCTGAAAAATATCAGATCAATAACCGAGGAGACAAATGGCAGTGTAACTCACTTCACTCAAACTACTGACACAGAGGGGCGGAGTGGGGCCAGTGTACTACCATCCTTTCCTCATTGTATTGGGATAGGAAAAAGGTATAAAAGGAAATACCAACAGGACTTTTCTTCCCCTATTACCTCTCCTTTAGTTTCATGACATCGTCCTCTGTAAAGATCTAAAGGAATTTTTTGCAAGCGTCAGTGTTTTGGCTGGGTGTATGTTTGTTACACTCAATTTGGAAAAAAAAATTCATTTACTCTGTTGGGAGTCACACAATGCTATCTAAGAACCTTGATTTGATAAAGGTATTCTAAAAAGATTTAAGATGATAGTGGGTTTTTCTTAATACACATTCTTTCAAAGTACCTTCCTATGCCAATTAATCTGTATGTATTTGCTTATTGGTATCAGGATTTGAACTGAGGACCTTGTGCTTGCCAGGTGCCACTGAGCTATCTCTCTGGCCCTAGCTAAGTATATTTTAGGTGGAAATGTAGGGCATGGCTGCACACAGAATGAAGAAACATATAAAGTAAACCATTCTGCATTTGTGAAGTCATTTAAATAACTGGCAAGTGGAAGGAGAGAATAATGATTCAGTTTTGCATGCGGTAAAATGTTTCCTCAATCGGATATGGAGCCACCATTCTTTGGGGCATGACAAGGGAGACTTTTCCTGACCATATAGTACTTGCAGTGCCAAGCCTGGCCATTTAGGAACGATGCATGTGGCACTTTGCATACAGTCCCTGGCTTGGCATGTCTCCACAATAGTGATTTGACACAGAATAGCAGAGAAGGAAAATGAATCCATTCACAAACTGAATGAACAGGGAGCGGAGCCTCAGGAGCTTGGAGCTCTGCTCTGACCTGAATCTCTGGCCTTGCAACAAGCAGCACGATTCTCTTACACTCATCGCTCGCCAGCAGCGCCACGGCCTCTTCTCGGTTCTGGACGTCTTCCCCATTTATCTAGAAAACAAATGCAAGTGGCACATTAGTTTCCATTTCCACAATGCTGCACACAATAAATGGCAAACACCAGCTCATTTATGGTAAATGTATGGACAGTGAAGCTCACACGATGAGCCCATCCTCGGCCCCTCGGTGGAAAGCACCCGCACTCAATTAGACGCTTACTGTAAGAGCCCTATCGATCCCTGAAGGATGGCGGACATCAGAGGAAGCAGTTATGTTCATAAATGTCCACCCTGCGCCCTGGTAACATACATCTAGCAACACAATTAACCAGCCGCTGACAGCTGACGTTCATCTTTCTCCGCTCAGAGTAATGGAAGTGTCACTCTGAGATAATAGTGCGGGAAGGCGGAGGCCAGGCAACACCGCAACTGAAATCCGTCATCCTGCCTGCGTGCTGCGGGCCAATTAGACAGTGGCAGCACTATCTCTCACCAGGCAGCGCTCCCAGCCTGCCGCCGATTGCATTTTTATTCAATCATTTTGTATTTGTGAGTCTGACTCAGTTGCCCAGAGGGTACTCCGTGTTTAACTGATCAAAAGGAAGAATGGCTACCGGGAGCACCCGCGCTAAACCTCATCCACTTCTCCCTGCCATGAGGTTGGTGCGATGCTCCAAGTCTGTTTGAAAGTTTGAAGCCATGAATGTAAAATAAAATCAACTGTTTTGAAAAGCAAGAGAAGAAGCTTCCCTTTGCTACCCTTGTGACTGCACAGAAAATATACGCTCCTTGGTTTATTGGTTGGGGCTGCCATGTGTACATGCTATAACTAATTTAATGGGGGAATATAAAAGGGGGCTTGAGGAAATGGGAATGTTGAATTTAAACACATTGTGCTCCTGTACCAACTCCCTACACAAATTTAATCCCTATGGATTGCAGACACATACTAATCACAGTAGATAAGACTCCAGTGGGATCTGAAATTTAAATAACAACAACAACAAAGTATATATATATATATATATATATATATATATATATATATATATACACACACACACACACACATACACACTTTTGAGTTCTAGAGAGAGAGAGGAAATATAGTCTCTAAAGTTCATGTTTTATACTACATTTTCATGTTCAAAGGTATGCTTTTAGTTAACACAACTTTTTCATTTGGATATTAAAAAACTAAAATCTTACTTGCTCAAATCCATAGAGATAATAAGTCTTTTGATGTCTAATATATAAGCAAACCCTATGGGAAGATATTTTAGCCAGAGGAAATTCTGCCTGAAATAAGTATTAATTATTTCACTGTTACATGGAATACGTTGACCACACTGACCATATGGTTTCAGTAATTAAGCTAACATCTTCTGCTATGGATTTCTGGGTAAAGGCATCAAGTAGACCACTATGTTCCCTGCAGTCTCTGGACCGGCTAACTCTTAGTTTTGGTTTGCAATAAAGGTCCTTACTCCTAGACCCTTATTGAAGAAAACCAACTACTATAGGCTTCATATGCAGCCTGGATTTTCGCAATTCACAAATAAAATTTACCAAGCTTCAAAATAGAGGTTGTGATTCAAAATGAGAAATAATGATGCATAAAGATATTTTTGTTCGTTATTGTTCGTTTTGTCTTGGTACCAGGAATTGAACTCAGACCCTACATTTTTATATGATACAGTGGAGAGAAATATGGTATGTGGAATATAATGATATAAATGCAAAAAAAAAAAAAAAAGAAACAGTAGAAAATAGCTATTGAAAATGAAAACAGTTTAAGAGATAAGAGTGCTATGGAGCTGTTCATATGCAGGGAAGAGAAGAAAGCGAGAGTTTATTAGGAGTTTTGCTCTTCTATTGCGTGAGTTTTGGTAGGGTTTTGCCAAGAAGTACTCCTTAGGAATGTGACTAATCCTTTTTGGCGGGCATGAGATTAAGCTGCCTGCCTGGAATACTAACTACATGCCAGTCATCCCAGAGCACCCAGGAGAATCTAGCGTCCTCTGTTTGAGGGGAGGCTGATTGTGGCATTTGACACTTGCGCTGGGCCTCAGAAGTGCCTTCTTCATGCCCGTGATGTTGTGTGAGGTGTGTCCTTAGATTAGTTCTTTGGGACAAACCCAATACAAGTTCCAGGCAGTAGCACAACAGAGAAGCACCGTGCATTGACAAAGAACAAAACACGTAAGCAGCAGCGATGCTTTCATAACATTTGTTTGCGTCCGGTTTGCGTTCTGCATAAGGGACTCCGGCCCTGTGTCAGCTTCCTGAGAGGGAGTGTGCCTGTGATGCCGCTGGGTGTGGTCCTCTAGCAAGCCATAGAGGGCTGCATGAGGAAAAGCTTAGCCAGACAACGAGGGCAGGGGCATAAGCATGCGCTGTGGAGGGCCTCGTAGATGGAAGACTGAACTTGCAACTGCTGTGCAGAGATACACTTAAATAAAAGGAACCTGGAGGCTAAGAGGTAAAGCCTGTTTCTCCCACTTTCCTATTGCTTATTGCTTGGTATCCTATAATATCCTCTCCAACCACATGTGAGCTATTTGTCTATTGGTATAATTTTGTTAAAAGCATATTTAATATAATTTCACAGTCACTTTTAAGACAATTGGTTTTCTATGTGTGCAGAAAGAATTGAATGCTAGGCTTTTTTATGTGATATGTATTCATTAAGTATGACATATTTGTCACTGCATAGGAAGTAATCAGACAGAAGACAATACTTTATCAATGCTACAGTCGTTTCTTCAGCAAAGCACCTCCATGAAGGAATATGTTATTACCTTACATATTTTCCTTCAGAAACTTATCTGTCTGCACTATAGCTAAGAGTTTGGAAGTATCAACGCATGTAGCGCCATGCAGGAAAACACGTGCACCTTGTTTAGTTAACTGTGCCCAGCTAAACCAATAGGGGTAATCTTGATAACTGTAGCTATACCTCCAGCCTACAAGAGTGGCTAGCTGGATGAGAGTCAGGAAGTCAGGTGAGGTGGGGTGGTGGCAGATTAGCTGGTGAGGGCAGTAGTGGCAGCTGGTAGCAGCAAGAGAACAGCAAGAAGAATCACGACACATGGAGTCCATACGCCCTGCGGGGGAGCCACGTAGGGCCACTTGATGTCAGGTCACAGAACCCTCATGGCTTGGCATCACTGAGCATTTCATTCTGCTGTGGCCCTGGGATGGCTGCTTGGCGTACCCCAACCCAGAAGCTTGCACTGATTTTAGTATACTGAGTTGGAGACAGTGACACATCTTAAATTCTTTCAGAATCAAAACATTTTTGAAACTTTTGCCATGTGGAACCCTTCAGTTCTCAAGGAGACTCCGTACTTGGTGTTTGTCTATCACTCTTTCCGCAGAAGAACTTTGTTTCACTCACTGAGTTACTCATGTGAATGTGTGAAACATACCAAATTGTGGAAAGCAAGACCATGCCTTCGCTTCCTCATCCATTTTGGAGTCCCCTAATATTTCCAGACACAATTTTGTTTAACCACAAGCCTCTGCTTACAGAGCTTACTGAACTGGAAATGACACACTCTCGGGCTTTTGTGAGTCCCCCCACATGGTCAGCCACTCATATGTAGTCTCTCCTGATCAGAGTCTTAGGAGAGGTTGTTGATGTCAAAGGAGTCTGTGGAGTCTGGCTAGGGAGAGGACTGAGGAGAAGCAAGTGGTGGCAGCGAGCGACACCACCCAGCACAAAGAAGGGTGAGAAGAGAAGCGAGGTGTGTGGTCCTGGTGGCGCAGGGCCACCTCGGAGGGCATGACCTCACGGTGCTGTGATCCTCGGCGTGGACCACACTGGCCTCTTCCCACAGTCACAGAGGAAGGGTACAACAGAGGCAGGGAGACATGGTGTCTGTTTTTGAAGTCCTTAGGGCGTTCTCTGAGGCTCCACCTGGAGCATGGAGAGATGAGAATCTGACCTAGAAATCTTGCCACAGTGTTTTCACCAGTCTGTGTTTCCTCAGAATGCCATCCTGGTCCCTGTCTCTGTGTCCTGGTGCTGAGCAGCAGTGGCATCGGCCTCTGCTCTTAGTTTGGGGCTGATCAGAAGACAAGCACTGCGCCCCTGCAGCAGTCTTCAGGGGAGGACTTGGAAGGGATGGGGTGCATTGAAACAGGTTTCAAACAGAAAGTTCAGGTGTCAGTTTCCTTGATTGGGCCTGGAACTGTCTTTTCAACTCTGCGTCTCCCTTGCTTGTCGCTTTTCTCATTACTACTAAAACTTAACCAGTCTCTCTTCATCTTTCTGTCTCTTTCTTTCATTTATGTATTTGCTACAGGGTCTCACTACACAGCTCGGACTCCCAATCCTCCTGTTTTCAGCCTCCCCAGTGCTGGGATTGTAGGTGTGCACCACCACGCCTGCAGGAGGCCACGGGCTCAGCAAACCCTGGGGGCAGAAGGGAGCTGCCACGGTCTCTTCATCTTTCTACATGGAAAAGAAGTCCCATTTGGTTCTATGTGGCCCTCGAAACTCATTGGTAAATGGTTGAAACTTCTATAGACTTCTAGGCTTTCACCTCATAAGGAATGTCTGCATCCAGTCACCTAATTTGTTCTGGAAAGCAGTGTTTGCTGCTGCTGCTGCTGCTTAGAGTAATGGCCATTAATATGTGTTAAGCACTTAGCGCGCACCGTGGTAAGTACATTCCATGCATAACCTCTTGAAGTCTTCACAACAAGGACCGGTGATGCTGTTATCGCTATCTTTTAAGATGAACAAGTGGGCTTGAAAGGAAGGGAGGCCAGCTGGTGGTGGGGCTGGAGGATGGAGTCTAGAAATCTCACTCCAGAGCCACTAATCCTTAGCCAGTAACTGTTAGGAAAAGGTACCAGGTTTACTTAAATACTCAATGTTAGCCTTTTTGTTTGGTAGATGCTAATATCTAAAAGCAAAGACAAATTCTTCTTGTTGACATTTTGCAAGAAACCGAGCCAAGCCTAACCGGCGGAGTAGATGATGAGCAAGGTAAGGAAATAACCAGACACATACTTGCAAAATCCGGTCCCCTTCTCGGATTCGGCCGTCTTTGGCAGCGATGCTATTGGGGTCCACCTGTAAGGGAGAGGACAGGCGTTGTCAACTGGATGCACAAGGTCTTCACAAGAAACGCAGCCTGGTTGTAAAAATATATTTTAAACCATAGCACAACAAGATTTTCTACTGATGTATGATAGAGTGCACGGTGCATTGTCCTGGTCAGAAGCCACTCCAAGAATATAAAGCGCACTCTTTGGAGTTAATAAAATGAAGAGAGACCAGCAAAGTAACTGGCTAGGAGGCCGTTCTCATCCTTCACACCTTTCCTAGGAGGATATATTTGTATTTTTTCTTTTTCCCTTTTTCTCTCATTTATTCATTTCTGAATCTCTGTTATCAGACACAGTCTTTGCATAGTATAATGTTCATACCAGCATCCTCTGGTCCCAGAGAATTTACTTTCTACTACTAAGGTGATTTTTAAATCCTGCCTTAGCAATATTAGAAAAGCTGACAGCTTTACTGCAAGTCCATACTGACTCGGAGAATTTTGGTTTCATGTATATATTAATTTATAGAGAGGCTGGTATTCTGTGTTCAAGAAACAATCATATATATATATATATATATATATGTATATATATATACACATATATATATATTTTATTACACAGCACCAACTTACACATGGCAGAGTATATTAACTATAAATTATTTTAGAATAAATACATATTTAAAGAGCTTATCAACATTTTAATGGGCCAGACTTAAGTGATGACTACAGTTAACGGGAGGTAATTCAATCTGTCAGGCTAAATGTAGAGGCTTCGTACCATTTATTTAGGCTTATTGCGTGAAAGCTTTTTCTCAAGCCAAGTACTTCAAAAGTGTGAGTTGATCCAGCATCCCCAGATGTTAGATACCACCTTCACATTAGGGGTGTCACCTAATCACCAAGCCTTAAGTGGTAAGTCAAGTACAAAAGACATTCTAATTATATAGAAGAGAAATAAGAACAATATTTATTCTGAGGACATACGCTCTCTTCTCATGCTTCCTTTCCTTGCAGTGATGTTTCATATCTGATGCTTAAAGGGTGGAGACTTACCCAAAGGAAGTGGAGAGTGATTCATTGATTGTATCCTGTTTAAAAGCCATCTACCACCTACAAGTTTGCCTTTTAAACTGTATTCAAAATGATGCTACACTTCTACTTTTCCATTTGTGTGAGTCCTCCTTTCAAAGAAGCAAAGAGCTAAGTAGGAGACATGGTGAATATAATTTTGAAACCATGTCAAGCAACATTTGTATTGTAGGTGATTTTTTAAATCTCTCCTGAGGGCCAGCGAGATAGTTCAGCAGACTAAGTGCTTGCTTAGGAAAGCCCAGGGGCTGGGATTTGATGCCCAGTACCACATGCTGAGCTGGCCAGTGAGACTGGGCTTGGTGGTGTCCGTGTGTAATCCCAGCACTGGGGAGGCTGAAAACAGGAAGATCACTATGAGACTAGGAGTCCGAGCTGTGTAATGAGACTCTGCACCAAATCTATTAATAATAATAATAATATTAATGTCTCCCAAAAGATGACTTTAGAGGTAGAATAGTATGATTTTCACAATCCTATAGATATATAATTAAAAACTGCACACAGAAGCACACACAAAAGTGTGTTCATCACAGCGATTGTCACAGCCGCACATTTATTTGTTTATTGTAGCTGGCTCAGCCCACCCTGGGGTGGGGCGGGCCAGCATATAGGACTGGGGATTGAGCTGCAGTTTCTGCACTTGCCTAAGCTTGCCTAAGCAGGCCCTTAGACTGCTGAGCTATCTCGCCAGTCCACAGCTCCATATTTAAAACAGTGTCTAAATCCCTTCTTTGGTGAGTTTGACTTTGTAAGAGGCAGTCAGCAAATTCTCTGGAAAAGTAACAAAAAATAATACTTCACATTTGCTGGCTGGTGGAGTTTTCTAAATAAAATATCTGCATGATCTCTTCCATATTCTAAAAACAATTATGGAAATACTGTCCTAGTTTTCTTGTGGAAGAACCTAAGTTTAAACCATTAGGTATCGTTTAATATCAAGGCCCTGAAAACTCGGAATGGGAGTTACTGTCCAGCTTGTCTAACTCTATGTGCAGGAGCTAGATGCGATGTAAGCACACATTTGTACATACGTGTGTAATTTTCAGTCACATATCTATAGAATCTTGACAGTCATATTTTTTTCCTCCTTCTAAAATCATCTTTTGGGAAAGTTTTTAAAACATCACCAATGATAAAAATATTGCTTCACACGTTTTCAAAATAATGAGCGTTGAGGACGCCTCACATGTGGAGCTTTGCTTCTTGGACGTGACTGTGGTATCAGATAAATGCCCGGATGCTCAGTCTGAGGACTCAAGCGCACCTGGCGCACCACCAGCGCAGAGGATGGGACTGCAACAACAGCCCTGTGCTGCCCTCACCAGAGTGACAAAGGCTGCCATGAATGGAAGGACAAACGTTTGCAGGTCACAACTTCGCTCAACACCCCGAGCTCTGGGGAGCTCTGAGGAGGGGCCCCGCATGGAGACAGTGTCCCCACTTCTCTCCTGGCCAGCATTCTGGGGTGAAAGGATCCATGCTAAAGAAGCTGCCGTGGATTCCACTCCTCTGGCAGCACCATTTTCTGTCCTCCTAACACAGCCCTTCTCAACCTGTGGGTCGCGACCCCGGCAGGGGTCGAGAATGACCAAAACACAGGGGTCGCCTAAAGCCATCGGAAATATATATACACACACTGAGAAGTCGTGCTACCGTCTGCAGCAGCGCTGTTCAGCTGGAACGCACGCCGTTATGGATGCCCATACTGTTGCAAAATATTGCACTGTTGTTTGCTGTTATATTACTGTAGTTATATTTAAACCCTTGCTATGCCAGGGTGAAATGTTATTTATTTGAATTAGTAATAGATATTTCTCAACATACAATTAAATATTGTTTTTGTGATTAATCACTGTTTAAATTATGTTTGATTTGTAGCAATGAGAATTCATAATGCATATCAGGTACATTCTGAATCATAACTGTAGCAAAATTACAGTTTTGAAGTAACCACCAAAATTATTTTTTGGTTTGGGGTCACCACAACATGAACTGTACTGTGGGGTCATGGCATTAGAAAAGGTTGAGAACCACTATCCTAACGGAATGTGACAAGTTTTTGAATGTCACCTGTACGTCACACCCCGGCCTCTGGGTGAGAGCTTCCTCCTCGCATCCTGCCCCCACCCCTCTCCTCCTCCCTCCCTCCCTCCCAGATTTCCCCTCCGCAGTGTTCCTTACCTGGCTGACATAAATGCTGGCGTCATCCTCGTCATCCGTCCGGTAGCAGACGGTGAGGCCCAGCTTCTCCTGACTGCTGACGCGACACAGCTCGACCTCCTGAGGGAACACACAGAACGAGCCGCGTGATTTCAGAGCAGCCCCGGCACAAGGGCGAGAACTCAGGGTGTTGCTGCATCATTCTGAAAAGTCTGAATAACTATTGCCTAACAGGGGAAATCTAAAATCATTAAAATTTACATTTAATGGGGCCAGGGAGATAGCTCAGGGGCACAAGTGCCTGCCTGGCAAGTGCAAGGTCCTGAATTTGATCCCTGGTTCCGCAAAAACAAACAAACAACCATAACAAAAAACCTTTAAGGTAGATGCCTCCTCATACTCAAACCAAGGTCATGTATTTAATTTTTTTGTTAAGGTAATGTATGGGCAGGCCAAATAGCTCAGCAGATTAAAGTGCAGGTGCGGCGGGGCTTGGGGCAGTGTCGGCCCCGCCCCCACGGTGTGCTGAGACAATAATTGGGCGTGGTGGCTCACACCTGTAATCCCAGGTTATGGGAACCTGCAAGCAGGTGGATCGCTACAAGTCCGATCTAGTAGTGAGACCTTAAGACCTTGAACGCCCTGTAGACCCTGCCCTAAAATGCAAAAAAAAAAGAGAAAGTTCGTGTATGATTATACTCCATACAGTGACTACGCTCAGTTGTGGTCACACCTGGGTGGGTTTTCCACCCCTCGCCTCTCTCATTTCCCAGATCTCACATCCAGAGTCTTCAGCCATTTCTTAACAAATCTCCATTTTGCTCTTTAATTTATCTTTGAGTCTCTCAGGTGAGAGGGACCGTGTGATGTTTAGCTTACATTTTCATGGTGAAGTTGGAACTGTGTGAAACCACACAACAAACTATACGTCAAGTAGGAATAAATCTAAGAGGGAATCTTACAGATTTCAAGACTATCAAAGTAGAGAGAAAAAAATCCATAAAAATACTGAGATAGTATATTTCTCTTTGTATTTTAATTAAATGATATATTTGAATTACAAAGGAGACTATGCTAGGCTTTTTTTTTTTTAATTAGTTCTTTTGAGTTCTATACTGCAATAATAAGCAAGTGCTTTGTGTGGGTCAGATCAAGGTTTTCTATGATTTTAAAGAAACTCCTCACTTTGGGAAGAAATGGGTTCGTGTGGGCTGAACGGAGAGGCCTGAACAGCCAAGCGGGTCAATGGTGCACAACGAGGCAGTAAATGAACAAGAAAATACAGTTACTGAAACACATGGCTGAAGGGCTCAAAATGTCAGGCCTCAGGGAATGTATGCGGAATCTCTTTTCTGATTTATGTTCAGTAAAATGATAATAAATTGAAGCGTATTTCACTTTCATGCAATGAAACAGGCTTGGGTGACTTGCCAAAGCAGATAACTACGAGATAGACCACACCATTCTAAATGTGAAAGGACAAACTGATGCTCTGATCACAGAGAACTTGTCCCCATTGTACGCAGAATATCAGAGGAGCCCTGGGAAGGAGTCGGATGCGGAAGCACACGGCAGCCTGCAATGGGAACTGAAGTCCAGGTCAAATTTCTAGAACTCCATTCTGCAGAACTGTCCAATGTGTCTGTCTTATTTAATGCTTTTCCTTGGAGACCTTGCCTGAGACAGGAATGGTGTTCGCAGCCAACCCCATGAAGGTCACTAGGGCTTTCCTGAAAGTGGCATCAGTAAGCTAGCTTGCCCCTGGTGCCATACGGGGACAGAGCAAAGGTACCCTCAGCAAGAAGGTGGGCCTGTCTCAGACACCACGACTGATAGCACCCTGATCTTCTCATCCTCTACCACTGTTAGAAATCAGTTCCTTTTGCTCACAAACCATTCCATTTGGCATTTTGTTATAGCAGTCAGACTGGGCCAGGACATAAAGCACTCATTTAATGATGGAGACTCTGAAGTTGTCACTCGTACTAAAGAAAAAAAGTTGCCAAAATTCAAAGAAAAGAATATTTTCTGCAGCACTTGTACACTGGAAGAATTCTCTTTCCCTTCCATTTCGGGGGTCCTTGTCATTGGATAATGAGCATTTACTTTAACGATACGCTATAAGCTATGGGTAAATCTTTAGTGCAGAGATCTGCTACCATGCACTTTAGGGACCAATGGATCACAGCTAATAGCAAATGAAACTCCACTTAAGTCCTCTGTCGCTAGACAAGAGTTGCGAAGCAGTGACATGCATGGAACTCTGAAGTGGCCGCCCATCTGCCTGGTGGGCAGACCTATGCCTTGATATTCTACAGTGGTCAGGAAGGGCCTGGTACCAGCTCAGTGGCAATCTAAAAATGTGCAGTGGGTTGGGGGAGATAGCTTGGTGCTCTAAGTCACTGCCTGGCCAGCATAAGGACCCTGGTTTAATCCCAGGGACCTCATGCCATGTCGGCCATTGAAGCCGGGTCTGGTGGCACACACCTATATAATCCCAGTGCTGGGGAGGCTGAGACAGGAGGGCTAACTATGAGTCCAGACCCTATACCAAATAAATAAGTAATAAACAAACAGATTTAAAAAAATGTGTGACATCCCTTCACATAGGTAATGAATAATATCCGTGGCATGATTTTGCTCCATAGCAAGGGAGCTTTGAAATCTAAGAAGAGCTAATACCCCAAGGGGGAAAGAACAGAGTCACAGCAGCAGAGTGCAGAGGGGGCTGGGACCTGCGAGTCCTGAGTGACACACAGGAGATCTGAACGCGTTGTAAGGAGCAGATGTGGGGTGCTTAAATCAAGGCCCGCAGGTTGCTGTAGTCAAACTAAAGTTCCACGACTTCCAATGCCCTGTGAAGCACAGGAGCAGCTGTCAGGGCCATGGGCAGGTGGGCTGGGGGCCCTGGCCTCTGAGCATTTTCTCCACAGTCTCAGTAGTTTACTTGACACCCATACTGTATAAGTCAGGTATTTATGTCCGGCTAGAAGGTATCACATCTAACTGTTTCGCTATACAACTGAAGGCATCTATTTAAATGAAAAGGAGCAACTCTACGCAGGGCTTAAATGTCCCCAATGCAAGCATCTATTCAAGAAGCACAGAGGAAAAGAAATTCAGCTCTCAGGGTCAAAATAACTTCTCAGTATTGTCGTCCTATGGAACCCAGTGAAACCTGTGAAGTCCGCAGAGCCTCCAGGTTATCTCCTGCATCTTTGTGTTCACTGCCCTCTTATAAAGATGCTCTGGGCCTTACAGGCTCAGCAACTTGGAGTCCCTGAGGTCTGCTTCTTTAGGTAAGCATCTTAGCACATTGCTATTTTACGTATTGTCATGAGTTAGATCAAGTGTGACCTCCAAAACTCTCAAGGGAGGTGAGCAGATCATTGAATGTGGCAGCTAACTATGCCCTTGGGAGGTAGGGCCTGGTCAGAAGAGGTGGGTCACCAGGGACCGCTCCTGACAGGGGCAGTCTCCCTCCCTGGGTCCTCCCTTCATTCCCTTTTTTTATTAAGAAAAATAAAACATTTAAAAACTAATATGATGATGCAGAATTTAAAAGAAGATGATAGGAAATCAACAAAGGTTCTCGTATGAACTGTGCTATCTTCAGAGTGGCTGCTCAGATTGCCAGGCACAGGCGTGCAAAAGTGATCAAACAGTATAGGCACCTACTGTTCCTTTCAATGAACTACTAGAAATTAGTAAGACAATTATCTTAGCTATCTTGTATAAATATATATATATATATATATATATATACACACAAATATATGTTTCTTATATGTTATGAGATAATACACATAAATCTCCCTTCACTTCTTTCCCTTATCCCAGGTATTCTTTTCATTCATTCATTCATTCATTCATTCATTCATTCATTCATTCATTTGTTTGATGCAGGGTCTTGTTATATAGCTCAGATTTGTAGTGATCCCCTGTCTCAGCCTCTGCAGCCTGGGATTACAGGCATGCGCCACCACGCCTAGTTTCTGTGGCCGGCATGGCAGCATGGTATATAGTACTGGGGACTGAACCCAGGTCCTGGCACTTGCTTAGGCAGCCTGAATACAATAGAACATTTTATATATCGCTATATCTATCTATCTATCTATCTATCTATCTATCTATCTATCTACCTACCTACCTACCTACCTACCTATCTACCTATCTATATCTTAGGGCCAGGGACCTGCAGGCCTGCCTGGGAAGCATGAGGTCTGAGTTCCATGCCTTGTAGGAAAAATAAAACAAAACAAATCCAACTCTCTTTAAAAGATCATCATTTAAAATCACTTAAAAAAAGTGAACCAATAGAGTTCACTTTGTACTACTTAACGTCAGAAATGCAAAGTCTAAAGTACTCCGCTTCACAGTGGAAGGATCGTAGGCCGGGGGGCCGCGCAGACTCCACAACCCCCGGGCACCCACACTTCATTTCTTTCACTGCTTCCAAAGGCCTCGCGTATGTTGTGTGTCCCTATTGGTAGGGTTTATTTGTGGCAAACAGGGCTCTGGATGCTCCGATGGTCTGAGCAGAGTTTTCTGGCCTAGCAACAGTTAGGCAGTCTCTCCATGGCATATGCCAGCCTCTGGCTTCTGAAGAAAACACCTCCTGAATAGGGAAGGTGTTCTCCATCAACTTTCTTACTTCACTCCCCATTATTAGGCAGCTGCTTGCTTGATGCAATCTATAAAAAAGGGGAGGGGTGCCACCTCTGTGTGTCTGCTCCATGGTGACAGCTTGTAGGGTGTGCACAACCACAGCCAAGCCTCTCTATCCACCACTGTTAAGGTTTTAGTCTAGGTGTCTCCCCAAAGGCTCTCACAGTCATGGGACAATCCTTAGACGCTATGATTAATTCATGATCCAATGCCGGGATTGTGGGTGTGAGTGCGACACCGCTGTAGGGCAGGCAGCCCGAATATGTTAGAAGGAACGGAGGGAGGCTTATTCTCTGCCGCCGTTACCGCCGCTCCTCCTGTTTTGCTGTTTTCCACCGCCATGAACTGCTGCCCTCGGCCATGAGCCGCTCTACCTCGGAGCCAGCTGAGTATGGACTGAAACCTCCACAAACTGTGAGCTAAATAAACCTTTGCTTCCTTAATCTTGGGTGTCAGGTGTTTAGTCCCAGGAATGGCAGCAAAGTAAGCGCCTTAGGCCTTCCCTGGGCTTCAAAACACTGTGCCTGGGAAGTGTGCAAAGTTGCTCTCTAACAAAGTCCAAGTGTGGTGTGTAATCCTGTGAGATACTGATTATATGTAGTGTGAGGGTAGACCAGAAGCTTTAGTTAGTCAGAGAAGGTGGCTGTGAAACACCCTCAGGGTCACCGAAAGACAGGGGTGGGGTTTTCAACCATGAGGCTCTTCTCTTACCCCAGGTAGAATGCTCTACATTCTAACACCCAAGTGACAAAAGCTAGTGAGGGAGTGGAGCAAGGGGGAACTTATATGCCACAAGGTTGGGAAGGTAAATTAATTCAGCAATATGGAAAACAGTTCTGACTGAGGAGGCAGCTCTGTGGCATAAGCACTTGCCTGGAAAGAGCAAGGTCCTGAGTTTGATCCCTGGTACCATGAAAGGAAAAGAAAAGAAAAGAAAAGAAAAGAAAAGAAAAGAAAAGAAAAGAAAAGAAAAGAGAAAAGAAAAGAAAAAGAAAAGAAAGGAAAAGAAAAGAAAAGAAAACAATTCTGGAGGTGTTCCAAAAACTAGAACTAGAGCTACATGTGATCCGGAAATCTCACTTCTGGGTCAATGTCCACAGGAAAGGGAAGCGATATGTCCACGAAGCATCTCCACTCGTGTTTACTACAGCACTCTGCACAGCGGCCAAGACACGGAGTCAGCTTGGATGCTCGCTGGTGGATGCCTGAAGAGAACGCAGGGCAGACACACAGCGCACTGTCCCTCAGCCACAGAGGTGGAGTGCTGCCACTCGCGGCCACAGGCATGGAGCCGCAGGCTGTCATGTGAAGCAAAATGAGCCAGGCACGCAAAGAGGAGCGCAGTGCGCTGTCACTTGTATGTGGGAAGCAAAGCTGACCTCGGGGCAGAGGTGGAGAGTAGAAGAACGGCTGCCAGAGCTTGGGAGGCTGCGAGGGAGGAAAGGCGGACAGGGAGGATGACCAGCAGGCTCAGACCAGCGCTGACCAGGGGGAACTGCTTCTAACGTTCTATAGCACGGAGGGTTGGTTTTAATGGGTGACAAGTGAATGAATACTTCCAAGTATCTAGTAGAGAGGAATCTGGGTGTTCCTAAGACCAAGAGGTAACTGTCCGAGGTGTCAGCTATGCTTGTCACCTTGCTGTTAATCACTGGATATAATACACTGGATTTGACATGTCATAAACGTGCATGGTTGCCATATATCATTTAAAACACTGATATATTTACAAAAGTGGAACTTTTGCACAGATTGTACTATAGCACTGTGACATGCTTACATATTTTGTTGTTGAATCTAGGGATAGACAAAGACCTTTTTAAAAATCCAAAACCCACAAGACTTCTGCTTTTTAAACATGATTGTCTAGGTGGAAAAAGATACAAGGGCTGAAACTGCCTGGACTGGATTTTAAAGGCACAGCTTCTAAACCCTACCAAATACTCAGGCTCTGGGCCTGATGTCTTTCCTCTAAGGGGGAAACTTTCGCAGCAGGTGGCAGGACTTGGACCTGCAGAACGACATGGCTGCTGACGATGTTTGCTTGCAACAGGTAGCAGTTGGGGCAGAGTGTGGTGTATGGCAGTCACAGCTTTATATTTATTTGTTTTCCCGATTTTCATTTAATCACATTTTACAGGGCCGGTGAGATAGCTCAGCAGACTAGGCACCTGCTTAGGCAAGCACAGGGATTCGATCCCCCACACCACATGCCACGCTGGCGCTGCCCCTGGGCACACTGACCTGGCACTGGTACAGGCCTGTAATCCCAGCACTGGGGAGGCTTAAAACTGGAGGATCACTGTGAGTCTGAGCTGTGTAGTGAGACCCTGCACCAAATACATCATCCATCCATCCATCCACCCATCCATCCATCCGTCCGTCCGTCCGTCCATCCGTCCATCCGTCCATCCGTCCATCCATTCATCCATCCACCCATCCATCCATCCATCCATCCACCCATCCATCCACCCACCCAACCACACACATATTTTTGCAAAGTGCATCTTCAATCCATGTCTTTCCCAATACTGGTTTTACCTATACCAGTAACTGGGGAGGTGGAGATTCATCAAAGATTAATGAGCTAAATTTTGAACCAGGAATAAGAACAGGAGGCATGACATCAAGATAAGGGAGAAGTGGCCCGCACATTTCTTATTACTTCTGAGCCCTAGGAGCCACAGGAGTCATAGAAATCTGGCTTAGAACACTACCCCCCCCCAAATCTATTTGCATCCGCTGTGTACCTCTCTGTTCCCTCATCTATTATTTTATTTGCTGTGCCTTGGATAAAATTACTTTCACTTTTAGGGAATCATGTGATTTACTTTTGTCAACATCCAGAGATCCAAACTCTTGCGTTTTCAGTAAACCTTAAAACCATCATTTCTTAGCCTTTTAGCTATGCCATTGCTAACTGTCCCCAGTCCTTTGGGGTGAGACTTCATGGTCTATATGTTAGTTTTGTGGACCTCTTCACAATGGTTTAGTGAGCTTAAGTGATGCAGGAAAGGCCATTCATAAGATGCCATTTCCAAGTTGCTTCACTCGCAGATGGCAAGGTCACACTGCACTCAGACACCGTTGAGGCCCGCAGACTCTCCTCCAGCTCTTCCGCTCTGTCCCACCTTGATCTACAGATCTCCCACTTTTCTCTGCGCCCTCATAACCTCCCCTGTCTCTGTGCTGCCTTGAATCCACGATTAGGCAGTCAAGCTTTATAATAATTCACAACTCTCTTTCACTTTATCACCCAGACAAAGGTCAACTGTGGTTAAGCGTAAACATTCCCCTCCTTATAGTCCAGCCGGAGCAATTCATAGCTCTGCAGAAATGCGAACCACCATGGCCAACCCAACACCTTCCAGGGTTCATTCATTTTACACACCTCCAAGGGGCCACGAACGCTGCCTGACAAACGTACTACTCTCTCCTTCTCAAGTTATGCTTCCATTTCCTTCATAGTAGTCACTAGACAAGAAATGACATAAGGTTTCCTTTGCTGAAATTTCTAATAGAGACTATGAAGTGTTAGCTAATGACCTCACCTCATAGCTCACTGGACTCCTGGATTACATTATTGGGTGGATTATTATGACCTGGAGAGATAGTCAAGAACCCAATCATAGAACAACTATTAATTAATTTGAATTCCTTGTTGTATTCACTTCCCATCCTGGTGACAAAGTTTACTTTGGCTCCTGGTTCCAGAAGTTTTAGTAAAGGGCCCCTGGGCCCTGTTTCTGTGGGCCTGTGGAGGGTGTCACAGGGTGTCACAGAGTGTGTGGTGGAGGAGGATTCTTAACTACCTGGTAGCTGGGAAGCAAAGAAGGAAACAGGCAGCTGTGGGTCCCCTCAGCTGTGGGTCCCCCCAAGGTCATGTGCATACCCGCCACCTGTTCCTTCCACTGGGCCTCAAGTCCTAAGAGGCCCGCCATTTCCCAGTAGGTCCAGAAGTCAGGAACCAAGGTCCCTACACAGGGGCATGTGTCAAACCACTAATATGCAAACTGCTGTGAGCCCCAAAATGTGAGGAGGTGGCTTCTGAAGAAGCCAAAACCTGCATATTTGCAGCTTAGAGACAGGACTTGATCAGCACCACTCCCTCCACTCAGAGATGGAGGCTTGGAGAGACAGAAAAGCAAGTTGGGGATTTTACTATTTGTGTGAGAGAAGAGAAAGGCTGGAGAGCCCGCCGTCCTTGTCCTTTCAGTCTCTACATGCAGTACTGTTATTTCCATTTTATAGATCAAGAAATGAAGTGGAGAGGGAGCACAGAGAGAGACAGAGACAGAGAGGCAGAGGCAGAGAGGTCGCTAAAGTCACCCAGTATTCTCAGCAGGACGCAAAGTGAATTCTCCTCAGCTCCTGCGTGTGATTTCTCACACGGTCGCTCCTGTTCATGTTTCCGCTATCAGTTCCATCGCCTGTTCTGCACTAGGGTTTCTACCATTCTCTCTCTTTTTAATTTTAATTTTGAAGAGTTTAATTTTGAAAACAAAATCAAGAATAAAAATCAGAAACAAAGACAGATACAGGGTAACACGCCACAATACACATTACAGATTTTCACACCAAGAATATCTGATTAACAATGGTGGATGTATTATCTATTTTTATCATCAAATCTGTTGCTCAGATTAACAGATATAGTTATGTAGGATTAGATTTGATGAAAATTTCACTGTTGCTTAGTAACTTCTTGGCAATTATGATGTGGTTTTTTTTTTTTTTTAAATTGGTAAACATGGCTTTTTCTTATGTTTTAATTTTGTTTCCCTTACTGTGGTGTAAGCAAATATTCGGCTGTTATGTGGACTGTCGAATTCTGCAAACATGGTGTGTCAAACAAAACTTTTGTTCTTTGAGAATGATCCCTGATTTTTGGTTTTCTTTCTATTTACTTCTAGGATCAGCGTGGTACTGGGGGCCTGCGAGGAGCCTCATGCTTATTTGTTGGAGAAGTCTACCGCTATAGTCAGGCTCCATGTAGGGTTTCGTTACTTTTCCTGCCTTCGTCCTGCGGTATAATAGCATAAGATTAAGGAACATTCATCCAGAATACTGTGCACACCGCAGGGGTCACTTGGTCTCTAAATCAGTGCCAACAAAAAAGAAATAAAAAATCAGTGTCAATAGAAAAGACAGTAATGAATGAACTGTAAGGTAAAACAAAATTGTACTGAAGTTGCTCTAAGAATTTCTCAAGCAGATTCAGTTCTCACTCACTTTCCTCGTGGACATTTTCTCAATATCCTCCATGTGTCAGGAGCCCCATTCAAGTTTAAAACCAACTTCTCCTCCTCTGCCTCTTTCTTATTCTTTTTTGTTTTTTTTTTAATAATTTTTTATTTTATTTATTTATTTATTTCTTGCTTCAGAACCTTTATTTGTTTATTCACTTATTTTTATGGCCGGCTCGGCCCGCCCCGTGGGCAGGGCTGGCACAGCATGTGGTGCCGGGGATCGAACCGCGGTCCCTGAAGCCGCGCAAGCTTTCCCAAGCAGGCGCTTTAGACCAACCACTGAGCCATCCCGCCAGGCCCCTCTTTCTTATTCTTATTTCCCTTCTCCTCCTGTTCTTCTTCTTGTCGTTGTCATCTCCTCCTCCTCCCCTCCTCTTCCTCCTCTCTTCTGTCTCCCTTCTTCTTTCTTCTTCTTGCCCCTTCCCCACTTCTTTTCTTTTTTGGTGGTACTGGGGAATAAATCCCCCTCTTCTCTCTGAGTTCTATCCCCAGCCCTTTTTTGGAGACAAGTCTCCCTCAATTTCTAAACCCCTCAAACTGTGCTCAAATTTGTGACCCACTTCCCACCGCTTCGTGAGACTGCTGGGACTACAAGCTTTTGCCATTAGGAGACCTTTATGTGCTAGTCATTGTGCTGTGTGTCATGAACATAATGACTCATTTAACCTTACAAAAACCAAGCAGGGTACCGTAAGCCAGAGCTGTTTTTTTCTGCCCCACTCAGCATTTATTCACTGTCATGTTTGGAAACTTGACCCTAAATGTCTTCTACAGAATGATACCTTCTTCTTTCGCTGTGTGTTTGTTTGGGACTGATTTTAGTGCTTGGGGTGAGCCTGTGACCCCGATGTTGGCCCACAAGCCCATTCTACTGCCCATCTGTAGTGATCACTCAAGAATGGGTATTTGACTCGACTTGAGTCCACCGAAAGTGGGACCAAGAATTTTGTTAAAACCAACAGAGAGCTGCTGTCTTCTGTTGCATCTGAACTTGCAGGAATGATCAGCAGCAGCAGAGGCCATCACAGCTCATCTTGCCACAGCATGCAGGGCCTGAGGACACTTTCAACAAGGGGAAGATCAACATGGAAACACGGACACAGACTGAAAGCGGTGGGCACACGCACCCGCTGAGCTGCTGCATGAAGGTACGTCTGCAACTGCAGGGATGTATTTGTGCTTAGGGGAGCTGGTGCATTTTCTGTTTCTCCTCCCATTCTTTCCTGTTTCTCTCCTTCCTTCCTTCCTTCCTTCCTTCCTTCCTTCCTTCCTTCCTTCCTTCTTTCTTGCCTTTCTGGGATTGAACCTAACTAAGGCCTTTGTACTGACTGAGCTACCTCACCAGCTAAAATTGAGCACTTTAGATCCTCCCGCCTCAGCCTTCCCAAGAGTATGGTATGTGTAAGGTATGCACATACCATACATGGCTATGCATTTGTTCTGAGTTTTGCATTTCTTGGATCACAGCACTAGTTGATTTTGGTAGATATTATAAATTATATTTTATTGGTAAAGACACCAAGAGTCAGCCTGAAACAGTTCAGTGGAGATCATGCCGCAGTTGTCTGTGATGGTCAGAAACTGAACATGAGCATTTGGTTCGTTTCAGCTGCAAAGCGTCCTTCTCTGATGAGTGCGCCCTTCTAGTCCCGTGGGTTTTCGAGCTTGCTGCATACATGAGGAGCAGCAGCACAGAAAGAACCAGTTCGAGGGTGACGGGATATGGGGAAGACACACGGGAAGAAAGCCAGAGCGAACGAACGCCAGAGCGAAGGCCTCCGGGAGCAGGCCTGGCGCAGGCGCCAGGGCGAGCTTCCCTGCCTGCGGCAAATGAGGCCGGGGACGTGGGAAGGCACGGCACTGAGCTTGGCTTCACTAAGCCCGTTTCTGAAAGGGCTCACGACCAATTCCAAGGCAGAAAAGGGAGAGGGTAGCTTTTCCTTTACCTGAAAGATAAATTGCTATAAAACTGTGCCAGTTGAAATGTCTATTTGTCCGTCTCTCTCATTATGAGGCACTGATTCCAGGGCATCAATACTGTGCTACACCTCAAGTCCTTAAAATCTTTCTTTTTAAAATTTTGAGGCAGTCTTGCTATGCCATTAAGTTTCCCATCCTGGGCTTGGACTTGTGATCCACCTGCCTGCCTCAGCTTTCTGAAGTGTTGGGTTTACAGGGATGTGTACACATGGCCAGATTCCTTCCGTTTTATCTTTCACATTGGTTAAAATTTTAGAAAATGAGTATCATCATTTCTGGAATTATTTGAGGGTAATTTTGGACACGAAATAGCCCTCCACCTTTTATGAAGGGACGCACATAGCATGATCACTTCACATGGTGAATCCTGCTGCAGCGCATCGGCCACCAGAAGGGCCAGGACCCTCAACGGTGGCTGCTGTGGAATTTTAGTTGTCTGTTATGATGGACAGAAGATGTGCTTTAAGCTGTGCTATAACTCATGGTACACAAATAATATATTATCATGAAACTGTATCTGTTTCCCTGGAGTTGTACGGTCATGCCACTTCTGAGATCAGCTTTTCCAGAAATGTCATTGCAAGACAGGAAACTTGAGTCTATAGGCCTGATCCTAAGATCAAAGCTCACAGTTCACCACTGGCTTCCTTTTTGTGAAAAAGAAGTGCGTCCGTCAAGATCCAACATCAATGTAGACGCTGGAGCACTACAGTGAACTCTCTGTAGTTTAAGGACTCACTACAATATTCAAGAAAAGATGTGTAGAGAAGATAGCCTAAGAAATGGACAAACGGCCTCCTCCTCTACCACCACAACTCTGTGTCACACCCTGCTTCTGGTGGGGCTATTTCTGTCAAATGAAAACACTATGGTATATTTCCTTATTGGTGAGTGCATCAGAGGTGGCACTGTGTGACTCCTGGCTCCTCAAAGTCTAAGGAGCAGCAAAGGTCAACATTTCAAATCAATTCAGGACATTGGGGCAGCTGCGATAGTGCCACTGATGACTCTCCTAGAAGAGGATCCTGCCTGCCTCAGGAGGATGGGGTATGCGCACCTGGAGCAAGAAGAAGCATCTTGAATGGCCATAATGGCAACGTGTCCCTTACTACACAAAATTCAAGAAAAATGTACATGCCCTACTTGTTTATCATAGCATACAGCGTACCTGTGATGAGCTGGTAATACAGTGGCAGAGGTTAAGAGTAGAGACAGGTCCCCACTGCTATTTAATTGGACTTTTAAACTATTATTAGTTTTTTTTTTTTTTTTTTTTTTTTTTAAGAGAATAAGAAATAGGAAAAGTTAGAAATGATACAGAATTTTACTAAACAAAACAATAGGGATACAACAATAGCTGCCGTGTTGCATACTGCTGTCTTCAAATTAGTTCTTCAGGTTACCGGGTACGAGCATGCAAAATTGGTCAAGGAAATGAAAACGAAGGGCTGTTGAGATGGTTCAGTCATCTAAAGCGCCTGCTTAGGAAACCTTAGACAACCACTGTGGCTCGATCCCTGGCACCACATGCTGTGCCAGCCTCCCTCCCCTCCCCCCCGGCAGGCTGAGCTGGCCGTAAGAAATTTAAAAAAAAAAAAAAAGTAAAAAAGAGAAGAGAAAAAATTTTGGCATTAATTTCTCCTTTCAGTACGCCAGTAGAAAGCAGCAGTGCAATTATTCAGGCTATCCTGTGCATATACACATAGGCTGCTTTCCCTTCTGTCTCCTTTCCTTATCCCAGCTGTCCCTTCTCTTTGATCATACACTTTCCCTTTCACGGGATCTATGGTACTTTCTAGGTTTTTCTTTTTACTCTTTCAGGTTCTTACACCAATGAGAAAACGTAAATTTTATACATATGGGTCTGGTTTGTTTCACTAATGAGTATGGTTTCTAGTTGCATCCATTTACCTGTAAAAGCCTTGAGTGTGTCTTTCCATTGTATAAAGATACTTTTTTTTTTTTTTTAATCCATTCTTCAGTCCATGCACATTTGGGTTGTTTAAAATGTTATCTTTTGATTCTTCTCTTAACTCTTTCATCAAGTAGTTTTCACCTGGGGCAGAGGGCTGGGGGTGCCGGGAGGGAGGGGACAGGGTTTGCACAGTCACAGAATAGAAGGAGAGAGCACGGGGTGGGGCACTTGTTGCCTAGTTACAAGCACAGAGCCAGGAGGGAGGCTGAGGAACCCCACATTTGTTAATTTAATGTCAACTGGGTCAGAGTGCTGAATGTAGAACCCTCAGGAGTGCAAAGATTGAACTGAAAAAAAAAAAAAAAATCAGTACTCTTTCAAGCCTTGGTGTTTATTTGAAAAGAGGAAAGAGCGCACCCCACTTTCATGTCCAAGGCTTTCCTGAGAGGCTCAAGCCCTTGTCATTTCAACAGTGCTGCTTTCAGCCAGTCCTGCTGGCTGGATGGCCTCTCTATTCTCCACATTTGTAAGCTGTCTTTTCTTTGAATTACCAAAAATGGCTTTTAAAAGAAAGTGTTCGCAACATGTCTTTGATATTAGCTGTGTGCTCTCTGCTAAGTAAACAGTGGGAGAGGACGGAGCCACCCTTTGTGCTGCGGCTGTCTCTGATTCCATGGCTATACTCCTTGGTTACAGAGGGTGGCTATTGTGCCTTTGACTTGGCCGCAGTTTCAGTAAAGGAGATCGGCTAATGAGTTTCCCTCTGTAGTTTGCAGTGCTATTTTATAAGCAGCAGCAGCAGCAGCAGCAGCAACAACCATATCTTGAAGAAGTACACATTCTTTTCAGCAAGGCAAGGTGTCTCTCTTATCTGAGTACAAAGGTAGGCAGAGAGGCCACAGCTACTGCAGGGGGCGGAGTGGGCATGATTGGAGAACACAAGCAGCAGCTGAACATTCACCCAGTGATCCACGAGAGGCCTTGGCAAGCCAGGTGTGAGATGGATTATTGATGTCAACTTTGGGAGACGAGCTATGCTGGGGGTGCCACTGCTTTATCTAATAGGGAATGACTTCTGGGGCAATCGACATTTTGAAATATAGGAAGCCCTGCTAAATATTTGGTCCCAAAGTTGAGACATCGCTTTGTCCTTGAGAGGTAAAATAGATGGCTAAGGACAAGGCCATAAGGACAAAGAGGGCTACGCTGAGTTCCAGGGCTGAGTCAAAGACAAATCCAGGCAGGGGTGCGTTTATATGGCTCAACATGAAAGTCCGATCTGTACAGTGGAGTTGAATAGAGAGGGTAGATTTACTGTCCAACTTGGGCTTAAAGCCAACAGAAGACAAGAATCCAGGACATGTTACCAAGATTAATTTCTGAATTTGAATGGAGATGTTAATCTGACCTCATCCTACAATGTCATGTCAGTCCTATGTACTGATAAACAATAAGATCACTCAGAGAAAACCCTGGCAGCTCACTGTATTCTTTATCAGAACGACAGATTAATTCTAAAAGTCACTTGGATGCTACTTGATTCATAAATGCAAACACCACCTAGGATATATCTGTTCCTAGAAGTAGGTCAAAGAAACTTCTTTCTATCATTATATTCTTATACTTAGCTCTTAGACATTGGCTAAGAACATGATCAAGTGATGGTTTAAATCTTCTTTGTGCCTATTCCAATTTAAGAATCTGTTGTTTCATTGTAAAGTCTAATGACCAGTAAGGAATTTAATCCACACAATGAATTATTCAAAGATGTTGGAGGTTCCTTATTTTCAGATCGGTGCCATGTTGCCTAAAACAACAAATTTCTGTATAAATTTGGGCGTATTAGTCACAGGTGATAGACTGAAGCTGGATTTATGTGTGATCTCATATTTAATTGGTTCTACATATTGCTGTTGGCCACAACCCCAAGGTGTCCAAAGAATTCATCTTATAGCCCAATTTATAGATGTTTTGGGGCTGGAGATTTAGGTTAGTGACAGAATGCTTGAAGCCCTCGGTTTGGCCCTCAGTCCCAACACACACACACACACCTCAACTATAGCTGTTTTCTGATATTTCTTTTTGGAATTGCCTTCTCTAGTTATAGTTTTATGCCAGTCTATCATGATACATAAAATGTATCTCATCTTTACTGTGCTCGCAATAACATTCTAATAACATACATTAAAACCAATTAGAAGACCTGCGCATCTCTGGATCTGATGAATGAGGAAAGGTGGCTCTATATTTATCTATTTCAGATATTATACATTGGAATTTCAGGCTGGGAGATGCCTGGGTCTGCGTTGACACAACAGAAATTTATCAACCCTCTTCAGCTGTTCCCTTTATATGAAAAGCATTCAGGAACTTCTCCAGCAGGCATTATTAAAGAAACATAAAAGGAAGATTAACAAAGAAGAAGAAGAATAGGAAATAAATAAACCTGTTGACAAGATGAACTCTGTTTCTATCAGCTGATTACTGGAGTGGGAAATAGAGGCTTTGCTAATAAGGCTCTGGGCTGTCACAGTGGCTGCTTCGCAGCTATCTCACACAGGAAGGAGGGTGGAGGGAGTAATCCAGTGGTCATCGTAAAAGGAAGAGGTACAAGACTTTTAAAGCCATCAAAGTCCTATAAATGCAATAAAAATGTTTCCTAGGTTTGCTACTGTTCTTTGCTTTATTTTGGCAGAACAGCTTCTTAATATAACTGAATGTATACCGGTATTTCTGATCTATCCAAGGAAATGAAACTCTAAAATTGGATTTATTATTAAAGAAAATAAAAGGTCATAAAATGCTAATGTTAAAGCTTTGTGTGTTATTAATATTTTCCCCTCTCTAAACCATTCAAATTACTTGATAGGCTTTTAGCCAAACCAGAAAAATAACACATTTGAAATGCACACACTCAGAAGTAAGAAATTCTGTTGGATGGAGGTGTGTGCATTCTTATGGCAGAACTCCAACAAAATATGTGCTTTATTATGGAAAAATTTTGTGCACATATATTTCCAGGTCTGACAATCAGACTTGCCCGCTCCTATAATTCATAGCTAATAGTGTGCCATAATGTTTACCACTGACATTATGTTGCCATTTATTTTAAAAAACATGAAGTATTCACTTTTTGAGCTAGCAAATTTTCTTAAGGATGTGTTTACAATTATATGTGTCAATTTTTCTTTTCTTTTTGTATAATGGTCGGTTTAGCCTGCCCTGAGGGTGGGGCTGGCACAGCATGTGGTGCCAGGGATCGAACCGTGGTCCCTGCAGTTGCCTAAGCTTTCCTAAGCAGACATCTTAGACTGCTGAGCCATCTCTCTGTCCCCCCCCCTTTTTTTTTTGTGTGGAACCAGGGATTGAACTCTGGCCACTTGTACTTGCCAGGAAAGTGCTTATTCTACTGAACTATCTCCCCAGCCCCAATTTTTTTTTTTATTGTAAAATATATAATTTTATCAGGAACTGGTACATAGGGAAATGTAATAATTGTATTATTTAATTGTGTTATTTAAAGGAATTTTAGTAGTATTCCATGGCATCTTGAAAGACAAAGCATCAGGTTGATTTAAAAACCATTATTTACTATAATTATTGTATTGCAGTGTTAATTGAATAGCTATTTTATAAATTCTTCTTTGGGCCTTTCAGGAAGAGGTATGTTTTCTCTATTTGTTACTGAAATTAACCTGGTCATTTTGACTATTTGAAAATTAATTCCAATCACTGTATTATCTCTTCCACAGTCTGGAGAATATGTTCTGGGCATTGAACTCAGAACATGGGCAAATATTCCCATAGCAATCTGTACCTCAGCTCACTATGTAAGTTAGAACAACAAAATATCTTAAATGTCTTCAAGTCTGCAATATGGGAATTCTCATAGGGGAATACTCACATGGGAATTCTTGAATAAGTACATTTCTGGAGTGAACATTATGCTTGCCATTAACTTTCACATAAAAGAAAATAATCATAAAAAGACTTTAATCCAACAGTGGTAGTAACCTACATACCACGCGGTGCTATATTTAAAATGTCTTACATTCTGAGAGAATTCCTAGGTGGCAACGTGAGTTGTTAGCACCAGAACTAACAATTCTTTTCTTTTAGATATGTTCGTGTATGCCTAGCATTTTCAGCTATGAACATGTATTTACTTAGAATCACAAAAAAAAAAGTGTTTGTTTGTTTATTTATTTATTTTTTTGTGGGACCAGGGTTCGAACTCACGACCTTGCACTTGCCCAGCAGGCACTTGTGCCTCGGAGCTATCTCCCCAGCCCCAAAAGTGTTAATTTAAACACTTTTAAACCTAATCATCTGCCCCTGGGCAGGTAAGTCCTGTGCGCTGCCCGCTCCGTGGGATCCTACACAACTCCCGTGCTTTCCTTTCCCTGAGTCACCGTGTTTTCTGGGAGTCACTGATTTAAAAAAAATCAGGATAAATAGACTGAGTGGGGTAAGGAGAAGACCGAGGAAACACCACAGCGTTGTAAGGACTGTGTGGATAAGATGCTCAGATAGCCCTGTGGGTCCCATGTCTCTGCAATCCGTACAGAAACTGTTTAATACTAGAATTGCATCTTTGGAAAATAGGGAAGAGATTGTGAGGCCTTATCTATAACAAGACAAAGAAAAAAATCCACTGGACGGGAGACCAACTTGCAGGAGTTTGCAATTCTAAAGGGGTAGAGAGGGGCACAGCTTCCAAGAAGAGATGTCATTTCATTTTCAGCTCGAGGAAATGCACGCATCTGTTTTCACCTTCTCATCATGGTCAGACCTTCTGCCACCGAGTGCCAGCACCTCGGTGTGTGGGGCTCTCTGCAGAGCAAGCGCCCCACAGGAGCAGCCAGGATGGATGGACCTGCTTGCTCTCCACGCATCCGGGCTCCTGCCCAAGCTGGCTCATGACCTGTCCCTTTGCCAGTCAGCCAGAGTTAGGTCTTCGGGGTTAACATTTAATCTCCAGCTTTGGCTGCCTGAGGATAATTAGTTGCGGCCTACAAAATGATCTTTCCCTCTCTGCTTTCCACTGCCTCTGTTGTTGCTCTGATAGGCCAGGGCTACGGTAGCTCTTCCCCAGCCATTCTAGCCTCTCAATTCCATCTGGAGCATTGCTGCTTGACTAGTCGTCTGAACGTAGGTCCTTACACACACCATTCCCCACCGAGAAGCACAAAATACTACCTAAAGTAGTGAAATACGTCCAAGCTCACAAAGCACTGTAGATGCTCTTAGCTGATTGCAAACGTGTTCCCCTAACTTCTCCTGTTTTTACACAGGGGTCTGATGACTTGTCTATGCTGGAGTTGGAAGCTGTGTTGGTCATTTTGGCTTGCTGAGAATGTTGGACCTACACAGTATACAAGAAGAAAAAGTATATTTTCCTTCCTGGTTTCAATCCCCAGTCAGCTGGCTCTAAGGCAGAAGCGAGATGGTGGAAGGACACTGTAGAGAAAAGCTGCCCAGCCTCTGGGAAGCCAGGAATCAGAGAGAGCTAGGAAGAGCCAGAGAAAGCAGTAAAGGAAACAGAATACAGCCCTGGACAGCTGCACGCGCTGCCCTGCATCCTCCGGGCAGGGCCTAGCTCCTGACAGAGTGTCAATTAATCCGTCCATGAGCTTAGCAGGCCTGTGCTTCAGTCACCTTCCAAAACCCCACCCTGAACCCATGGATTTTTAGACGCTTTAAATTCAAGCCATCACAGAACCATTTCCTCTTTGTTTTAAGCTACCTCTTCTCACACAAAAATGTGTGCCGCTGTTTCCTCTCCCTTAAAATCCTACCCATGATTTAAAATCTGGGGAGCTATGAGCTTCCAAAGCAGGGAGAAAATGAGTACAGCTCTGCCTCTCACAGCGTCGGCAGCCCCTCGCCAGGGGCCTACTTTGGAAGCGAAGGTACACACTCGACCCACACCTTCACTGCAGGCTCTCTTTATTTCAACCTCTGCACGCACTGCCCTGGAACGTGCATAGTTCTGCCCAAGGCGGGAGCATTAAAATTTCCAAGTCTATCATATTTTTATACCTGGATATTACTGTATCTGAACGTGTATGAAAAAATAGGTAGCAATGACCTTCTAGGAGCTACCTGTAAGAAAGTCTCCTGAGTCCCCCGTGAAACAGAATATTGATAGCGGACTCTACATTTCCCAGCATGTACTGCTAGGCACTCAGAGAACTCTCCTGCTGCAAACGGCTAATGTTACAGATCCACTATGTCTCTTTGTTAAACATATTATGGAGACGACAAAGTGATAGTGATCACTCAGAAGATAAGCATAGTGAGTGACAGTGAGAACCAGAGAAAAGTAAGCAGGAAATAGATTTCTAAAATCTTTTCAGAAAATAGATACGACAGTTAGGGCACTTAGAGGATCACAGAAAATTTGCACAGAGACTACAGAGATTTTCCCCATGCAAGTATAGCCTCCCCGTTATTAGAAATATTGGACCACAGTATCACAACTGAACCCGTGCTGACACATAAGCAGCCCAAAGCGACAGCGCATTAGGGTCCAGGGCACATTCTACAAGTGAACACAAATGCGTGAAGGGGTGTGTCGACCTCTGTACTAGCATATACAGAGCACTGTTGCTGCCACGAAAGTCCTCTGGGTTTTCTTGTTTATCCCTCCTTTGACTCTAACCTCCGAAAACAAATCACCTTTCATACTGTCCCCCTACTTTTGCTTTCCATACAGTTGAAGCTATGTTGTGTGCCACCTTATGAGGCTGGCTTCTTTTGCTTAGTGATGGGGATCTGTGTCTACTGGACAACCTATAGGTTGTCCATTCCCCTACTGAGCATCTTTATTAGTACCATTCTTTTTTTTTTTTTTCCAGGACCAGGATACAAACTCACAAACTCATGACCTTGCCTTTGCCAGGCAGGCACTTGTGCCATGGAGCTATCTCCCCAGCCAGGAAGCAAATTTTTCATTTGAGAGATTTTAGTGATTGAAGTGAATTTAGACCTCTGTGGTGATGGTTTCAAAGGGTAAGAAAGACAGGAGACAAAGTGGAGAGCCTTGCCAAGGGGAAGCAGAGTCTAACAGAAGACAACAGGAAGGAAGGTGGGAATCACAAAAGCTGTAGCTTTAAGGGAGAAGCCCACCATCACCATCCAGGGATTTGCAAAGAAAACTATCTATTAGGAAGTTTAGCTTGGAGTGAAAGGGACAGGAGTCTCGTCTGAGCATGTGCCGTACCAAGCTGGCCCTCACACGGGCCTGGGGGAGGCCTGCAGCTGCAATGTCTACCGCTGGAGGACAGAATTGCAGTTTGACCTGCAACTGAGATTAAACTGGATCTAGGGACTCATGCACCCAGAAGCTTCTGGCCATAGAAACTCAAATTTCAAAGCATTGTAGAGATAAAAAAGTTAGAGTAACTTAGATTCCAGAAAATATATAAAGAAGGAACAAGGGAGAGTCAGAAGAAGAAAATAAATAAGATAAGCATTATAACTTAAAAGTTATTAGAAATAAATATATAGCAAAGTTCGACATAATAAAAAAAAGAGAACCATGAAAATACGAATAAATGGTGAGTGCAGAAACAGCCAGTATAAGAAATGAAAAATTTATAGAAAAAATAATAGTAATTGAAATTAAACTTTAATGGGTGTATTTAACACTGGAGTAGGCAACTTGAGATAATCAGTGAAGTAGAAATTAGTGACCTAGGAGACAGACATCACAAAATTTTCTAGAATGCACACAAAGATAATAGCAAAGGGAAACTAGGAAACAGAAGTTAGGAGACATGGTGGTAAAGACTGAGAACATTCCAGAACTGATGAAAAGAGCAAGTCCATAGCTTCAGGGATCAGCATCGTTATTGTGTATCCTATTGGTACTGGGTGTCAATAACAATAGAATGGAATGATATCTTGATTATACTGAGACAAGCTGTCTGCTAGCCTAGAGTGATATGCCTGGGGAAATATCATTCTGGCATAACTTAAGGATATTTTCAGAAGAAATAGTTTTCCAAGACTAGGTTGTTATTAATAGCGGCTCTGAAAATTATCATTCAAGTTCCAAGGAAAACACAGATGGGAGGTCTGAGATTCACAAAGTAATAGAGAGATGGAAAAAAACAAAACAAAACAGGATGTGCATAAAAGCGCAATGCACAGGATAGTTTTAAGGAGTGAAAACAGAGAGAAAACTTACTTAAGAAGGCAACAGAAGTCAAGAGGGCAGTGCTTAAAGTCTGTGCATTCTTTGGCTCCTTTATTGCTAAAAGAAAGTAAAAGTGTCAATAATTACAAAATATACAACCCCCCAAAAATATATAATTAATAATCACAATAGGCACTAATAATATCTCTTTCAGTTTAGCATAGTAAAAAAATGCAATATGAAAAGTAATTCCCATAATAGAAAGGGAAACAGAAAAGACAAATGAAGTACTGTCTAAAATAATATATTATACTATAAGTGTGACTCCATGATGCGGGTAAAAGAAAAAAGTGACAGTGTGTACATGCAAGCAAGCTACTGCCCCCACTAAAAAAAGCATCCAGAAAAAATAATGAGAAGTTATATTCTTGTAAGAAGAAACTACAAAAAATTATGAGAAACCCAGCTAAAACATACTGAATCAGATAGGTTCAGAATAAGAGGTTGGTGAAGGCTCACAAGACAGAGAGAAGATTGGTGTAGGTATGTCATTAAATACAATGGAATTTTGAGCAAAGAATATCGCAAGAAATAATATACATATACTAATTATTCATATATATTATATATTTAAAGTTACATTGATCAGGAAAAAAACAACCATCGTGGATTTGTATGTGTCTCAAATCACGATCAACTTGTGGAAGACGAAAATGACAGAATTAGAGGTCAACTTGACAAGTGAATTATGATGACAATTGACAGATCCATTGGGCAGTGTATATAATGGATGATATAATCCATGTGACTAACAAGCTTGGGCTGATGCATAGGCGTTGCCTATAACCGCCAAATATATAGCATATGTATGTACTGTCTGTAAGCAGGAAGTGGCCTATATGACTAGGTTCTCCTCAGCATAATAGTAACAAGTATATTGCACTTAAATTTTGCTCGTTTGCTATACAAGCACTTTACACACATTGCTCCCAGCAGTTATATAGGCTTCACATATAATTATCTCCATCTTACATATGAGGAGTCTACAATACAAAATGGCTAAGTGATTTTCTTAAGTAACACAGTTGGAAAATTCCAGAGTTGGTACTTGAGAGTCTGTGCTCTTAGCTATTATCTTAGTTACTTTTCTTTCATTGCTTGGACAAAATACCAGACGCCCAAAATTAAGAAAGGCAAGGTCTATTAAGCTCATGGTTAGTGGAAGTTTCAGTCCATACTCGGCTGGCTCCAAGGCAGAGTGGTACATGGTAGAGGGCAGCCGTTCTTAGTGGTGGAAAACAGCAAAGGGAGGAGACGCAGCTGTGGCTTCTTGCAAACCTCCTCCCTTCCTTCCATGATGACTGTGAAGACCAGAGCTTCTCTGAGACAGTGGTGCCAACCATTCTTACTCAGTCCCCTTTATGTATCATTTAAGTGCTGAGTCACTCTAGGGTGGGCCCATCACACCCTAGGGAGGATCCGCCATGCCCTAGGGAGTTGGTTTAGAATTACACAATGTCCATGTCCTCCTCTTGCAGAGGATGATGTTTACAAAGTAAGAACCCTGCCTCTGAATCGATTAGATTTCTAAACTCAAATTGACATACTGTATCAACCACTATAGTTACATAATATAGCAAAAATATGCATTGCCTAGGATAAAGCTACTAAAAATATGTATAAGCCCCTTACAGAGAAGATTATTAAATTTACTGTATATATTAAGGAGGACACAGAGCAAATAAGACCTCAATCTCAACACTGGAAGAATTAAGAGCACAGAGAGACAATTCTACCCAACTTGTTGTAGATCCTTAAAGTCCCTGAAATATGGCCCTGGAAAGATGTGGTAGCTGACACACTGTGTCAACTTGAGAGGTCTGAAGCTTAGCTGGAGTGGCTCAGTGACCCCACAGCACAGGGTGTAGAGGCCCCACCGCAGAGTGACTCAGCACTTTTTGTGTATATAAAGGGGTTGAGGCAGTCTTCTGCACAGCACTTCCTCGGAGGAGTGTGATCAATGCAGCCATGCTACTTTGTAGAAGCTTGGATCTTCGCAGCAGCCACCGCCACTTCTTTGGAGGAGCTCCAGTCTTTGCAGTTGGCGTGAAAGTAAGAGAGAGGCTTGGTAGACACTACAGCTGCTGCTTCTCATCTGCTCTTTGTTGTTTTTTACCCTCAAGAATGGCTGTCTTCGGCTACACCACTCTGCCTTGGAGCCAGTGGAATATGAATTGAAACCTCCACAAACCATGAGCTAAATAAACTTTTCCTCTCTTCATTTTGGGTGTTGGGTATTTGTCCCAGCAATGAGTGGAAAACAGCTGAGGCAATACACAATGGGGTACTACTTAGCTAGAAAGAAAGATAAATTGGAATGATGTGTAGGAAAATGGGTGGATCTTGATACTGTAATGCTCAGAGGAGCAAATCAGATAGATGCTAGTTTCAATATTGCATGGTTTCTTTAATATGAATGACTCAAAATGTAAATAATATAAAGAGTAAAATAAAGACATGTAAAGGAACAGGGAAAGAGACTGTAGTGATGGGAAGGGATGTGGGAAAGGGGAGAGCGAGAAGGACATGGTGGGGAAGGAGGAGGAAAGATGAACAGATGGAATAGTACGTGGATATGGATCTCTGTCTCTGTCTCTATCTTCTCATCTCTGTCTCTCTGTGTCAATCCTCTAAGATGAATGTAATCCCTACGTATCACAAATGCATACTAATACCATCTTATATGAACTAACAAAAAAACAGAGTACAGAAAATACTTCCAAAGAAGAATAAAGTAAGAGGCTTATTCTGCCAGCTACCCTGACATCTTATAAAACCCTCAAACAAGTCCAGGTGGTGGGCTGGTGAGATGGTTCGGCAGTCTAAAGCACCTGCTTAGGAAAGCTTAGGCAACTGCAGGGACCACAGTTCGATCCCCAGCACCACATGCTGTGTCAGACCCACCCCCAGGGCAGCCTGAGCTGGCCATAAAAAAAAAAAAAAGTCCAGGTGGTACAGCATAGCATAGAGTTGGTACTGAATGACCAGCGGAACAGACTGCAAGGGCCAGAGCTATGTTCTCACCAGCAATGAGGCTTGATTTCAGATGGAGATGTAATTACATATCGGGTCATAAATGGACTTTCAATTTGTAAAATATGAAAAATAATAAATTTGGACTCCAAGACTCCAAAAACCCTCTAGATTAAAGGCAAATTACTTTTAATGTACAAATAGGGACTACTTTTTATTTGAGCAGAAAAATGTTCTTAAGCCAGATAGAAAAATAAAATGTAGAGAAAAAGGATCCAGCCACTCATATCCTTCCCCTAGGGATGAACAACAGTGATGGATATTTTAAGTAGGCATCAAGCACCTTGGGGTGGGGACCCAAGCTCTTCTGCCACTCCTTCCAGGAAAGTCCTTGTGAGCCCATGCATGCTGGCTCTGTGACTTGTTTCCCCATTTAATCAATCTTACCTTAGCAACTACATTTGTTGTAATCTTACTGGCTCACCATAGTTTTGTCTCACCTCACACCCACCCCGTGATCTGCCATCAGATCCATATTACTTAAGTAACTATGGTTGTCATCTCATTGACTGATGATGCTCCTTCCCCCTTAAACCCACATCACCTCATGCCTTTGCTCAATAAATGCCTTTCGGAGAGGGGTCGGGGGACAATCCACTTTCTGGGTAGGCCCCCTTCTGTCCCTCTTAGAAAGAAGCTCTTTTTTCTCCCAATACATTTTTTCTACTCCTTTTTCTTTTGCATTTAGTACAGGGTCCACAGGGTCTCACTACACAGATCCCACTCGTAATGATCTGCCTGTGCTCATCCTCCCAAGAGCTTGGATTACAGGCACAGGCTACCACGCCCAGTCTCAAGCTCTATCTCAGTGTGCCTTGGAGCAGGGCAG
>PVJA010006749.1:0-63034 GCA_004027025.1 Myocastor coypus
CTATCACCATGCATGAAAATAAAGTCGAAATGGATTAAAGGTCTAAATATTAAAAGTGAAACATTAAATCTCCTGAAAGAGAAAGTGGGAGGAAATCTTGAAGACATCGGAGTAGGCAAAAAGTTCATGGACAAAAATCAAATTGCACGTTTAACACTTGAAAGCATCAACAAATGGGACCTCCTCCAGCTAAGAAATTTCTGCATGTCAAAGGAAATCACTGACAGAGTGAAAAGACAACCCACAAATTTCGAAAAGATTTTTTTTTTTTGTCTTTTTGCTATGCAGTTGAGGCTGGCCTTGAGCTCGCTTTTGTAGCCCAGGCTGGTCTCAAACTTGCACCAATCCTCCTGCCTCACCCTCCTGAGTGCTGGGATTACAGGCGTGCGCCACCACGCCTGGCTATCGAAAAGATTTTAACAAGTATGCAGACAAAGGTCTTCTATCTAGAATCTACAAAGAACTAAAAACTGTTAGGCTTCTAAAATTCAAAGACCCAATCCAGAAATGGGCATCTGAGATGAGCACTCACTTCTCAGAGAAAGGAGTACATCAAGCCTACAAATACATGAAGAAATGCTCCACATTGCTAGCTATTCATGAGATGCAAATCAAGACAACACTTAGATACCATCTCACCCCAGAAAGAATGGCTATCATAAAGAAATCAACCAGCAACAAATGCTGGAGAGGCTGTGGGGAAAAAGGAACCCTTCTCCACTGCTGGTGGGAATGCAGACTGGTGCAACTATTATGGAAAGCAGTGTGGAGGATCCTTACAAAACTAGAACTGGAAGTTCTGTTCAATCCAGCTATCCCCTTACTGGGAATTTTCCCAGAAGAACTGAAAACATCATACCATAGCGATATCTGTGCACCTATGTTTATAGCAGCCCAATTTGTAGTAGCCAAATCTTGGAAACAACCAAAATGCCCATCATTTGAAGAATGGTTAAAAAAAAAAAGTGGTATTTTTATACAATGCAATATTGCTCATCCATAAAGAATGCTAAGTTCGAAGACTTCATATATAAATGGATGTATATTGAACATATACTCATTAGTGAAGTAAACTAGACTTATATGTGTAAATATCATATAGTCTCCCTAGTATAAGAACTTTAAAGAAGAAAATAAGAACTTAAGGGCATAACACAGCTGAATGTGTTATGGATTAAACAACAAAGTGACTGGAAGCAGATAAAGGAGAAAACGTATCAAGAGCAAAACCATGCACTTCTGTACACAGGATGAATCAGATATTGGTCTCAAGAATCTTCAAAAGGTTCATCATATTGATCATAGCACTATGTAACACTAAAACTATGCTTGGAATGCATGTCACTCTTGCCTTTTTGATGTGTACTGCTCCCGGTGTAAACTCAGTTACTGTCATTCTCTCTCTCAAGAGTAGTACTTGAAAATAAGAGACTGGGCCAAATACTATAGTCTTGACAGGCTACAATTTTGTATTTCCTTGAATTTCCAAATATCTGTGTCAAAACTGTGTAACTGCTTAAATCACATTGTATGGAATGTTATTAGAATATCAATGATGGTCAGAAAATATCAATTCCAAGCTAAGTCAAAGATATTTGATACTCAGAAAGCCAGTGAAGATAAGCTCAAGTACCTATGCTATAGTGTAATAGTATCACAAAGCTTTTCTGCTGGAGGGTTAAGAATGTAAGTTAACAGACCAAAAATTAGAGAAAAAGAAGGGCTGTGAGGATAGCCAATATTTTGGCCCTAGCCCTTCAAGGTCAATAAGGACTCAGGGCCAGGCGTGGTGGTGCACGCCCGTAATCCCAGCACTCAGGAGGCTGAGGCAGGAGGATTGCTGTAAGTTTGAGACCAGCCTGGGTTACAAAAGTGAGCTCAAGGCCAGAACTGCATAGTGAGACCCTGTCTCAAAAAGACAAAAAAAAAAAAAAAAAAAAAGGACTCAGGATATAAGAGAACCTGTGCTGTAATATCCTATAACTCAGAGATGTCCCAAATTTTCTGGTCAAGGAGATTACGGGACCTCAGAGGAAAAGGATGAATGAACTGTAGTGCATCTAAGGAGAGTCACCCAGAGAAAAACATTCTCTCAGGGTTTCACAGAAAGCAAACTGGCCAAGCAACGGCCGTGACTCGTCCCAAAGGCTGACACAACAGTTCTACAAAGTACTGTCTATGGTCCCAAACTTAATCCTGAGAGGATTTGACCCTGGAAGATACAAAAAAATGAATGTTTTGTTATACAGGTCTTGTTTTGACTTGCCCTTGATCACCCAGCAAGAAAAAAAAAGCTTAATTACAATGCATGAAACACAGAGCTAGGAGAGCTTTAGGAGGCTTAGGTCAATAGCCTCCAACATTACAAGCTTCACTGGTGGCCCACTACAATTGCAGAACATTTGACTGTGTATGCATCTGCTTCCTCTTAGTCCAAAGAGAAGAATTTTCTTTTCCTTTGTTCTTTTTTTTTTTTCTTCTTAGCAAAATCAATAGGGAGGTGGGTCATGCCCACACACTGTACTCTGTAGAACTTTTGTGAGGACAATATGCAATATGTCAACTTTTAAAAAAAGAAAGGGGAAAAGAAAAAAAAAGTAATGTTGATTGAATGTGTTAATATTTAATTGTTTGATCAATCTTATATACCTATATCTATTAATCTAAACTGATCTGATGATGAAAATATGTAATATAACCATTGTTAAATTTAAACAATAAAAAATAATAAATAAAAAAGACCAAAAAAGAAGTATAGTATATCTGAACAATGGTATACTATGCATTTTTAAGTTAAGGTTGATATGATACAAAAAATGTTCATAAGAAATGTATCACTTTATATCAGTCGCCAAATAATATACTATGCTCCCCTTCTCTGGAATGGGACTGGGACTATTAAACTATAAAGAATAATGAAAACAAAACAAAAAACAACAACAACAAAAAAAAACCCACATAATCCCAGTGGATCATGAGTCAAGTCTCAAAGCCTCATAATTGCGTGAGTCTTTGCGGGGACAACATAAACCATAACACTGAGACAATACTCTTCCTACTCATTCTACATTTTTTTTTCATTCTACATTGGTTCTCCTCTATCTGCATCTTTACCTGCTTGCTTGATCCTCCTCTTCCTGTAAATCCATTTCTTCCGCTTATGCAACCTCCTCATTGTAGGTAGAAAGAACATTTGGCTTGTCCTACTGTCTACTGTCTAAGCATCACCACAAACTTTCTGCTTATCTATGGACACAAATTCTTCAGAAGGAAAACCTAAGAGCTCATCAGGTAGCCAGCATGATAGCTGCATTGACTTGCATGTCATCTTAGGCCGATTTCGTGTAGCCAGAGTAAGATGCAGAGCAATGGCAACCTCTTCAGTCTGAGTCAAGAGAGACAATTGTACATGTTTTCCATAACCTCTACTGCATGACTCAGCTCTTCTTCCAAATGAACTTCCATTTGGTTCCTTGTGCTACAGCCAATTAAGCTTCTAAACACCCCTTTCTGAAATCCTTTTAATGAACTTTCATTGCTCAGTAGGAGAAAAATAGACTTTTGACACAGTCTTGAAAGCCCTCCACACTCACACTAACTTTATCCTTCTGCATCACGTTCAACTTCTAATCGTAGTTGATTTCTTTCAATTCCTCAAAGATTCCCACTCTTGCCACCTCAGATGCCTTGCTCTTGTGTTTTCTCTCTTCCTGTAATACTTTCATCCAAATAATTCTCCCCTGTCTGAATTAGATATGTTTCCATATTTAAAAAAAAAAAAATTCCCCCAAATCTATCAGCTTCCAAAGCAATAAAATTTACAATGTCACACCTTCTGTAGTTCAGGAATCCAGGAACATCCTAAATGTCTCCAGCACAAGGTCTCTTAACATTCAAGCTATCAGTGAGGTTGAAGAGACATCTAAAATTGAAAGATTTGCTTGCAAGTTTACTCACCTGGATGTAGACGAGTGTCAGTATAGGTAATAGATGTTCATCTGCCCCCCCATGAACATCTCAGAAGACGTGATAATAACTGATACTGTCCTTGTCTCAGTACAAGTAATGTACGACACACACCTATGATTCTAGCACTCAGGGAGGCTGAGGCTGGGGTGTTACAAGTTCAAAGGTAGCCTGGGCAACTTAGCAAGAAGGAAGGCTTGGGTTTAATCCTTATGGTAGGGGGAGAGGAAGAGCAGAGAAGGGGAAGGCACAGGAGGGGAGTGGAGGAGAGAGAGAGAGAGAGAGAGACACACACACACACAGAGAGAGAGAGAGAGAAAGACAGACAGCCTTCAAAGTAATATCCTCGGGGCTGGGGAGCTAGCTCCGAGGCACAAGTGCCTGCTGGGCAAGTGCAAGGTCGTGAGTTCGAACCCTGGTCCCACAAAAATAAAAAAATAAAAAAAAAAAAACAAAGTAATATCCTCATTTATACCCAAAGTTTATTGGTTAAAAGCAGGTCCAGACCAGGCTACAAGGGGAGGTTATTAACAAGGACTAATACCAGCTGGCAGCTATTGCTGGGCCCCCTCTTATTTGCTACACTGCCTTTCACATCTGAGTATACATGTTAGTATCTCTAGTACATTAGCCAGAGAGAAAAATTTGACTGCTGACATAGGAATATGGGTATTTTTCCATTATAATCTTTTCCTGTAGCCCCCTAGATGTCTTTGTAACACCCCAACTACTTGTTACTACATATTATAACACTAAAAATTATGTTCATGATATCTTACATATTTTATCTTATTTTTCCTGACAACTTATTTTACTGGTTTTTTTTTTTTTTAGTGCTGATGTGTCTTGTAGTAATGAATTATAAATATAATAACATTCTATCTCTGATGAACCAGGGAGATAGCTCAGTAAAATAAGCACCTGCCTGGCAAGCACAGAGTCTTGAGTCCAATCCCCACTACCCCATAAATAGATAGATAGATAGATAAATAAATAAATAAATAAATAAATAAATAAATAAATAAATAATTCTATCTCTGTATATTTCAGTATTATATGTTTTCTATATTTAAAAAATGTATTTCCATACCTAACAAGATTACCTGTAATGCCACTTCAATATTCCTTAGCTTTCCCAAAGATGTCCTTTGAAGCTGGCTTGGCCAAACCCAGGTCCAATTCAAATCCAAGCAGTGGCTATAGTTGCTATGTCTCTTAAGACAGTTTCAACCTAGAGTAGTTTTCATAATACTGATTTGCTGAAAACCAGGCCTGTTTTACCTTCTGGATCTGTTTGATTGCTTCCTCTAACCTTTGTGTTTCTTGTAAGCAGATGGTTAGATCTGGATGTTTGAGCAGATTTATATTTAAACATTATGAAGAGAATCTCAGTACTGTGTGTTGTATCACATCAGGAGACACATGAGTACCTGGCTGCCTCTTAAAAATGCTAAGATTGGGGCCTGGCGGAATGGCTCAGTGGTCTAAAGCGCCTACTTGGGAAAGCTTGGGCGGCTTCAGGGACCGCGGTTCGATCCCCGGCACCACATGCTGCGCCAACCCTGCCCTCGGGGCGGGCTGAGCCGGTCATAAAAAATGAGTGAATAAACAAACAAAAGTTCTGAAACAAGAAATAAATAAATAAATAAATAGATAGATAAATAAATAAATAAATAAAAAATGCTAAGATTAACATTACACATGATATTACCTTGGCTTCATACAAGTGCCCAGTTATGTTAATAAGGTGACCTTATAATTTGTCATTCAAACACTGAGATTGCACAGGGCACTTTTAATAAATAGACTTGGACAACAGTCATATAACTAGGATCATCACAATCAAAATTGGATAATCAACCTATCTGTCAGCCATTAACAGGATGACATAATAGTTTTATCCTTTCATGAATCAATACTTTCCTTAGGGGTGGCAAACTAATGATTTTCTAATTTTATGTTACCTTCTACACTTACTAGCTGACAGTCTTCTATACATTACTGATTTTCTTCAACAATAGAAGCTAGTAACCCTAAAATAGTTTGTATTTTAAAAGCATATGAATGTTTAATTCTTTCCCTTTATTAATTTTCAAAGAGATAACTTGACAACAATCTCAACCAGACAGATGAGTTTTTCTGATTTCCTTAATTAAATATTATGGAATTATGGATTTTCTATAAAGTCAACGGTGTTCAATCAACTACAACTTAACAAATTTAATCATGCTGATGGTTAAATTTTTATACATTATCCACTTATGCTTTAAATTAATTGCTTAAGTAAGGTATGACTACTATCCAATATAAAGAAACTAAAATAAGGAAATAGACTAAGTAACTAAATTAAAACTAGATGGGGGGCCCGGCGGGATGGCTCAGTGGTCTAAAGCACCTGTTTGGGAAAGATTGGGCAGCTTCAGGGACCTCAGTTCGATCCCCGGCACCACATGCTGCACCAGCCCTGCCCCTGGGGTGGGCTGAGCCGGCCATAAAAATGAGTGAATAAGCAAATAAAGGTTCTGAAACAAGAAAAAAATAAATAATTAAAAAAAAAAAAAAACTAGATGGGTTGTGGTGGTGCAAACCTATAATCCCAGCTCTTGGGAGGCTGTAAACAGGCGAGTCACTATGAGTCCAATCTAGTAGTGAGACCCTGAATACCCTGTAGACCCTTACTTAAAATACAAAAATAAATAGGTAAATAAGTAAATAAATAAACTTAAAACTAAGGTCACTCAAATGATGGCTTCAATCTCCAATTAAAAGCAGACCTTAAGGATCTGGGGATATAGCTCCATGGCACAAGCGCCTGCCTGATAAGTGTGAGGTTGTGAGTTTGAACCCCGATCCTGCCAATAAATAAATAAATAAATAAATAAATGAATGAAGTAGAACTTAAGACTGAATGGAATGCATTTGTGTTTTTAATGGGCTATTTCCACTGAATGTAACATAGTGACAGTCAGCAAAGAACTCAATAAGCAAATTAATGAACTGATTATCATTTCTAGCTAACACTGAAGATATTCTATGACCTACTTAAGATTTGTAGGTGCAATAACATAAAATCTGTACTGTGACCGAGGAGGGAAGGATAAGAAGACTGTAACAGAGGAGGAGATAAGAAGGCAGGATTTTTCAGTTGCTTTTTACTCATTGCTAGGACAAAAAACCTGACACCCAAAATTAAAGAAGGAAAAGTTTATTTAGCTCATGGTTTGAAGAGGTTTTGATTCATAGTTGGCTGACTCCAAGGCTTAGTGGCACATGGCAGAGGGCAACAGTTCATGGTGGCAGGAAACAGCAAAAGCAAACATGGAGAAGCAGAGGCAACAGAGACAAGAGGCAAAGCCTCACTCCTTTCTTTATATTGTATACAAGCAGTCCATGGGTGTAACACTCGCACCCATAATCCCAGCACTGGATCATGAATTAATCAAAGTTTATGGTACTACTACTACTACTTACTATTTGAATTCTTTCTTTCTTTCTTTCTTTCTTTCTTTCTTTCTTTCTTTCTTTCTTGTATTTCAGGGCAGGATCTACAGGGTGTTCAGGGTCTCACTACTAGATTGGACTCACAGTAATCTATCTGTTTACAGCCTCCCAAGAGCTGTGATTATAGGCTGCGCCACCACACCCAGTCTCAATTGTTTCAGCACAGCCCAGGGCAGGGGCCCGCTTGGCAGGCCTGAGGATCCAAACCCCAACCCTTGTGCTTTCTTTTCAGGCCCTTTAATCTGCTACTGAGCTATTTTGGCTAGCCCAGAGATTTTTCTTTCATAAGAAAAATATTCTAGGACTGAGGGTATAGGTCTGTGTCAGCTTAGCAAACACAAAGCCTTAAGTTTGATCCCCAGACTCATCATTATAAGCCAAAATACCAATGTATTAATTTGCAATTAGTGGACTATTATATTCACAATAAATAAAGAAAGAAAATATTCTAGGCCATTGAAACACTAAAGAGTAACACACTGCTTAGAAATATTTAAATGGATGCACAGCAAATTGCATCTGTTACATTATTAGTCTATGGTCTGATAGCAAATCAGAAGTAGAGATGAATTGTAACACCAGCTATCCCAAGACAAGCTAAATTCTGTACATAAAGAATAAGACTGGCAGCCATCTCCCACTTGGCACAATGGTGGCCCTCAGACCCCTCATGAAGCCTAAGAGCACAGTGGCCAGGTTCAGTCCCCAGGAAGCCACACTGGCCCACCTGTGGGGCATGCTAAGACAGGGGTTGAGTCTGGGTGTTGTGGCATGCACCTGTAATCCCAGCACACTGAGAGGCTGAAAATAGGAGAATCACTGTGAGTCCAATCTACGTAGTGAGACCCTGTAGATCCCATCTTAAATACAGGAAGAAAAAAAAAAAAAACCTGATAGATGGTCACAAGCTTAAGGCAACAAAGAGACGTGATGACTGCATGTAATGGATATCCTCAATGGTATATTAACTATACTGAGGGTGGAAACCACAGCCATGCGTGATGTATGTATGCCTTAGCTTGTCCATCTGCACAATAAGAAAATTTGTGCTTGTCCAGTGTAAGGGGTGAGCAATGCACAGTAATGCACATATATAGCCCTCCCCCCCAGAGGCCCAGCTTTGAATGCCAAGAGAGCTCCCAAGATACATCTGACCTTGAGAAACATGCATGGTTAAGGACTGCACTCCCAGCTTTCTAGTTGTCAAGATTTTGTTGGCAAAATGAGACTAGAACCAAGATCAATAACACTTATGCACCGGGCATGGTGGCACACAGCTGTAATCCCAGCAGTTGGGAGGCTGAGGTAGGAGGATTGGTGTGAGTTCAAGACCAGCCTGGGCTACAAAGTGAGCTCAAGGCCAGCCTGAACCGCATAGAGAGACCCTATCTCAAAAGACCAAAAAAAAAAAAGCTTATGCTAAGTTGAGCACACACACACAAAAAGACTCATCATTATAAACCAAAATACCAATGTATTAATTTACAAACAGGTATATTCATCAGGTGGACCAGATGTTCCTGTCCTCCCTACAGGCAAAGTTACACAGCTGCTTACAAACAGGTCAACAAGACTGGAAGCAGAACAAGGACAGTAGGGACTTGATTTGATAATACCTGATAAATTACTGCTCCAGAGATATAACTTCTATATGGGTCAAATAGAGATATATATTCCACTTGTTCCTGCCCTTGGCTTGCAAAAATCTCTGCCTTGCTGAACAGCTCCAGTTTTGTATATATAGCTAAGTCTAGCTCTCTAGCTAGAAGGAGAAAAAAAGAGGTCAGTGCTTTTTTCATGTACTGTACAGAAAACAAAAACAGGGAATAGAAAACGAAAACAGGGCATAATGTTTATTGTTAATACTATTAATAGAGGCAACAGATAATAAATGAATGATGAACTTATACATTTGCAGGCCTTTAAGATAATCCAATGACTACTTAGGATCTGTGAGTCACAAGTTAGAGTGCAGTTGTAGGATCACCGTCTATGTTTGTTTCCATAATTTTTCCCAATAAGATGCCATATAGTTATTTAGGTTTCCACTTACTAAATTATATTCACATTTTATAAGATTACTATAGTTTGTATTTTTCCCAAAACATCCAACCACACATTTTGCAGTCTGTTGGCTTATTAACATAAACATTGATATCTAAACCCATTGTGTCTGTATTTTACTAGTTTAAGCCTCGGAAAGTTTGACTCAGCTTCAAAATAATTAATAACACATGTATAGTTTGGTTTATTAACACAAACAGTTAAATCCACTTTGTAGGTCACGGCTATTTGTTTTTCATGGAATGTGGTGGCAAGAGGGAGCCTCCCTCTTATATCCTAACAACAATGCCCTCTATGATTAATTCTAGTTCTAAAATCATACTCAGATTATCTTTGTTCTTCAAAATTTTTAAAAAGTAACAAATCTTGGGAATCTTACAAAAAGATAGTGCTTAAAACTCTTGTATAGGGGCCTGGCAGGATGGCTCAGTGGTATAAAGCGCCTGCTTGGGAAAGCTTGGGAGGCTTCAAGGGACCACGGTTCAATCTCTGGCACCACATGCTGCGCCAGCCCTGCCCTCTGGGGGGCGGGCTGAGCCGGCCATAAAAATCAGTGAATAAACAAACAGGTTCTGAAACAAGAATAAAAATAATAAATAAAATTAAAAATTATTAAATATATATATATATATATATATATATATATCTTTAAAAAAAAAACTCTTGTATAGAGGTAGGCATTGTGGCACACACCTGTAATCCTAGAACTTGGAGGCTGAGGCAAGAGAATTGTTAGGAATTCAAGACAAGCCTGGGCCACTAAGTGAGCTCAAGCCAGTGTGAACTGCATAATGAGAACCTGTCTCAAAAATGACAAGAACAAAACAAAACAAAACAAACCCTCTTTTATAATGCAGTTATTTATGTGGTGCTTTTCATATGCAGTCTCTTCAAATTACCAACTTCAGAAATTATAAAAAATGGCTCATCAAAAGGCTGAAAAACTTACTAAGATCATCTTTTTCCAGCATTCTTGGTCTACAGATGAGGAAAATAGTGACTAAGAGTTTAACTCTTGAGGCCATATATCTACTTAGTGGCAGAGACAGATTAGTGCCTGTCTTTGCAATATTGTCTTATTAAATTTGACTGAAAGCTTTATCACAATTGTTTCTTGAAATATGCAAAATTCAACACTATAGTATGACAGTAAGCACCCTACCAGTCTCGACATATGAGATAGTTTTTATTATAGAAATGTATCAATCAGGGTTTACTAAGAGAAACAGATATAACACAAGATATACAAATATATAAGTAATTATAAGGCATCTCCTCCATTGCCCTGGGACAGCAGTGTCAGGAGAAAGACAGTAAGCCTGTACCCAGCAACTTCCTCCATTATCTCCAGGATGACACTAGCTGTGTCCATGCCCTGCACGTCCACCATTGTACCCAGGGTGGCAGTGTCAATGAGAAGAATGTAAGTCCATGCCCAGTGAGTGCTTCCTTCAATACAAAAACAAAATAAAATAGAAAATGACAGGACAAAAAAGCAAAACACAGTCCCAAATCCCAGCCTCCCCAGGACAAGTCCAACAGAAAGATAGAGGAAATCAGAAGCCAACAGATGGAACTCTCTGAAATGATAGCAACATAAGTGAGAAACACAAATGGAAGAGTCCATAGAACAAAAATAATCTGTAAGGTGTAAAAAGATATGACTATCAAAATAAAAGACATCAAAGCAGACATAGATAAACAAATAGAGGAGCACAAGAAACTGATGGAAACCATGAACGCCAAGCATAGCAAGAAATGAAATCAATGAAACAAATCCAAACAAAAATGCAGAATAGAAACTCCACTGAAAGTAGGGCCAGCCAAATAGCTCAGCAGATTAAAGTGCCTGCAAACATGTACAGGATCCAGGGTCCAATCCCCGGGGCCTGCCATGCCAGCGCCAGCCCCACTTCTGGGGGTGCATTGAGTCAGCAACTGAGACTGGGTGTGATGGAGCACGCCCATAATACAAGCTCTTAGGAGGCTGTAAACAGGCAGATCACTGCAAGTCTGATCTAGTAGTAAGACCCTTAATACCCTGTACACCCTTCACTAAAATACAAAAAAAAAAAGAAAGAAAGAAAGAAAAAAGAAGCTCCACTGAAAGTATACACAGTGGATTGAATGAAGTTGAGGGCAGAAGATCAGATCTAGAATACAGAAATGCAACTAGTAAGGGCTAGCCAGATAACTCAACAGACTAAAATGCCTGTGTGCTGTGCTGGCTCTGCCCCCAGGAGCACTGAGCTCCTGACTAAGACTGGATGTGGTAGTGAGTGCCTATAATCCCAGTGCTTGGGAGGCTGAAAACAGGAGAATCACTAAGAGTCCAATCTGATGTATGTAGTGAGACCATGTAGACCCTATACCAAATTCATTTTTTAAAAAGAAAGAAAGAAATGCAACTAGTAACCAGGAAAATAAAGATAACTTAAAAACTTCAAGAGGCCTTGAAAAAAAATCAATCCAACAACTATAGGACAAAGCAAAGAACAACATAAGACTAATTAGAATCAATGAGAAAGCTGAAGACAGCACAAAAAACATTAAAAATCTCTTTATAGAAACAATGGTAGGGGCCTGGCAGGATGGCTCCGTGGTCTAAAGTGCCTGCTTAGGAAAGCTTAGGCAACTGCAGGGACCTCAGTTCAATCCCCAGCACCACATGCTGCACCAGCCTTGCCCTCAAGGCAAGCTGAGTCGGCCATAAAAATAAATAAATAAACAAACAAAAGTTCTGAAACAAGAAAAAAAATCTTTGTAAAAAAAAAAAAAAAAAAAAAAAAAAAAAAAAAAAAAAAAAACAATGGTAGAAAACTTCCTAAGTCTGGATAAAGAATTTGACATACAAATAAATGAAACACACAGAACTCCAAACAGCCATGACTGAAATAAATATATACCAAGGCATGTAATAATCAAAATTCCAGAAATTCAGCACAAGAACAAAATATTAAAAGTAGTGAGAGAAAAGAAATGTACTATTTATAAAGGAAAGCCCATCCAAATCACAGCAGACTTCTCAACACAAACTCTCAAATTAAGGAGAACTTGAAGTCATGTATTTCAACACCTAAAGGAAAATAATCTTCAGCCTAGATTTATGTACCCAGAAAAACTGTCTTTCAAAATTGATAAAGAAATAAGATTCTTTCATGACAAGGAGCAACTGATGAAATTTATCACCACCAAGCTAGCTCTACAGAATACTCTGAAAGACATACTAGAGATAACAAAAGACTACACACACAGGAGCACCAATAGAAAAACAGTGAACAAACAACAAGAAACAACATGAAAAAGAAAACCCAATATATATCAGTTATAGTCATCAACATAAATGATTTCAACTCATCAATCAAAAACATAGTCTGGCAGAATGGAACAAGAAGCAAGAGTCAGCCATATGCTGCATTCACAAAACACATTTAAACCAAAAAGAAACTTATAGACTAAAAGTCAGAGGATGGAAAACAATCCCCATGCCACAGGAACCCAGAAAAAAAAAAAAAAAAAGCAATGGCAGTTGTTCTATTTTCAAAAACTGCAAAGTTTAAGCCAAAACTCTCTTCATCAAAAGAGATGAAGAAAGTCACTACATACTAGTCAAGGGCAAACTCCAAGAAGAGATAACAATCATAAATATTAATGCACCAAACACAGGTTCACCCAACTACATAAAATAAACAGTAGTTGACAGGAAAACCAAAACAGCACTAAAACAAAAGTAGTGGGGATGTTGATACCCCTCTCTCACAAGTGGGCAGATCAACTAGACCAAAAATCAACAAAGAACTATTAGAATTAAATCAAGCTTGTAAGCAAACAGACTTGGTAGATGTCTATAGTGCTCCATTCCCAAAGCACCAGAATACGCGTTTTTCAGCTGCACATGGATGTTCTTTAACATAGATCATATATTAGTTGACAAAACATGTGTAAGTAAATGTAGATGAACTGAAATCATCCCATGCCTACTATCTGACTGTAACACAATGAAACTGGAAATTAGTGACAAAGGAAAACACAAACACTACACTAACACCTTGAAATTAAACAACACTCTCTGAACAACCAAAGAGTCACACAGGGAGTTAAAGATAAAATTAGACACTGCACACAATTAAATGAAAATGCTGACACAACATACTGAACCTTTTGTGATGCAGTGAAAGCAGTCCTGTGAGGGAAATGTATAGCGATGAACTCGCACATCAGGAGAACAGAATGAGTGCAAATAAACAACCTAACGTTGAACCCCACACTTCTAGAAAATGAACAAATCAAACTTAAAGCCCATATGAGGGATAAAATTATAAAAAATAAAAGCAAAAATCAATGCAATATAGACTAAAAAAAAACACAAAATACCAATGAATTAAAAAATTGAAACTTTGAAAGAATAAGTAAAATTGATAAACCATTAGCCAGCTTCATCAAAAAAAGGAAAAAAAAATTTGAGCAATTAGGAATGAAAAGGAAGAAATTCTAATGAAACCCACAGAAATCTAGGAGATCATTAATACCTACTATCAGAACACATATTCTAATAAGATCAAAAACAGAAGAAATGGACAGATTCCTAGACACAATTGTATTAACAAAACTAAATCAAGAAGATTAAAAAATTGTGGTCCAGTGAGATAGCTCAGCAACTAAGTGACTGCTTAGGTAAGAGCAGGGACCAAGGTTCAATTTCCTGTCCTACATGCTGTGCTTGCCCTGCCCCAGGTGGGCCAAGTGGACCACCAAGACCAGGAGTGATGGTGCCTTCCTGTAATCCCATCACTTGGGAGGCTGAGACAGGAGGATCATTACCAGTCTGAGCTGCATAATGAGACCCTGTATCAAATACATAAATGAAAAAAAAATCAAGAAATTGTAAATCACCTGATAACATCCAATGCAATTGAAAAATGTAATTAAAAATTTAGCAACAAAGGGGCTGTGGAGATCACTGAGTGGTCTAAGCACTTGCTTGGCAAGCACAAGTACCTACCTGGGTTCAATCCCCAGTGCCACATGCCATTTTCTAAGCTGCATAGTGAGATCCTGTACCAAATACATACATACATACATACATACATACATACATACATACATACATGCATACAAGGATACATATCTATATAAATACATAAGTGCATAAAAATATAGCAACAAAGAAGAGCCCAGGCCCTGATAGATTCACAGAGATCCTCCAGTTTCAATCTCCTGAGTGCTAGGATTACAGACATGCACCACCACTCCCTGTTTCTGCACGGTATTGTGAGGAGGGGGCTGGGATTGAACTGAGGATCTTATGTTTGTGAGGTAGTTGCTTATACCCTTGAGCTATCTCCCCAGCCCCACTATAGAATTTTTAGAACAACACAGAAGTGGAAGAATGTGAGGATTTAGCAGCTGGGTGTGGTGGAACATACCTGTAATCCCAGCATTTTGGAAGCTGAGGCAGGAGGATTGTTGCAAGTTCAAGACCAGCCTAGGCTACAAAGAGAGCTCAAAGCCAGCCTGAATTGTAAAGTGTAACTATCTCAAAGATAAAAGAGAGAGAGAAGGAAAGAGAGAGAGAAAAGAAAGAGAGAAAATGAGAGAGAGGAAAGAAAGAAAGAAAGGAAGGAAGGAAGGAAGGAAGAAAGAAAGAAAGAAAGAAAGAAAGAAAGAAAGAAAGAAAGAAAGAAAGAAAGAAAGAAAGCAGAAATTAAGGGATTTTCTAACCAGTTACCTTACATGCCTCAGGACATCAAAACTTCAAAAGGTTAGTGGGGTTCTTTCTTGGTGCTTTGTTTTGTTTTGCTCTTATTAAGTCTGTATCTCAATATGTAGTGCTGCTGAGGACAGCCTTGAGCTCACTTTATAGCCCAGGCTGGTCTCAGACTCTCAGCTGGTCCTCCTAACTCAAGCTCCAGAATGCTAGGATTACTGGCATGTGCCACCACACCCAGCCCCCACCCCCAAGTTTTGAATAAGAAACTTTCAGAAATTCCATGAATGATCAGAAGTCTATTTATGTGGAAGGACTTGTTACATCAAAATAATTAGACCAGTATATAAATGACAAAGTAAATCACTACTATGAAGTTCACCTCTAATGAAATGATGCATTCCTTTTCTCAATAATGTTCATTTCCTTCCTAATTTATAGTCCTACAGAAAGAAATAAAGCACTGTAGTAAGACCCAACTGCTGTCCTTAAGGAGCTTATGCTCCCATGAGGTATACTAAGTGGCAAAAGAAACTTCAGCACCATGGTAAGAGCCCCGGCCAGTCACAGCTAAGAGTCTGGGGAGCCCAGCAGAAAGGCAGGAGTGTGTCCCACTTCCTCAGGGTCAGGCTGGAATTAGGCACCCAAAGTGTGGGAGAGTTTCTCAAGAGACAGAGACAGAGTGGAAGGACGCTTCAGTTCCCCACAGCATTTTGTTCCAGACCACATTTTGAGGCCAGAGCATCAACAAGCAAGTGGTCGTTGCCCAAGACAGCTGTAGCGCCCCTGCATAGGCTGCCTCACTTTGAATCCTCCGTCTGCAGATTACCAGCTGCGCATTTTACAGCAATTTATTTACAGGGCTTATGCCACAGATAAAAAACTGATAGAGAAATGTATTGGCATGTATCAGGGTTCATTAGTCAGCGGGACTTATTACATATTGAGTTTATTGGCATTTACTGATGTTATTGGGGTTTGCTCCTAAAATGCTTTCTCTATAAGCATGCAACAATGTCCTAGAATTGTGATTCTAGGACAAAATATTGGCTGTGTGTGGTGGTGCGCGCCTGTAGTCCCAGCACTTGGGAGGCTGAGGGAGGAGGATTGATGCAGGTTGGAGGCCGACCGACCGGGGAGACAAAGTGAGTTAAAAGCCAGACTTAACTACAGAATGCGACCCTGTCTCAAAAAACAAAGGAACGATCGCATGTGGATGCTGCTCTGCAGTTTCGGTGCCGAGCACTCACAGCAACAGCCCTCCTAGCTGGCTGAAGAGCTTTGGAGCAGGAGCTTCATGTCACCTTTCTCCGCCCAGCTCCAGGCCAAGAACCGCTGCACAATGTCAGTGCTTCTCATCAAATGCCAGTGATTTTTAGCTATTAAAGAGAGGGAAATGAAAGGGGAGAAAGGAGAGGACTTGGGGCCATTAGACATATGGGGTGCGCTGAAGGATTGTCAGACAGTGAGCAGGCGAGCTGCCCACGAGGGGAGAACACCTGGGATGCGGGTGACTTAGCTGACAGGTGGGCCAAGGACTGGGAAAGGTGGGAGAGCCTGCTGTTTATGTGCCAGGATCAGGGACTGCCTGAGGCCAGGTTTGCCACCGCTGCCACCTGTCCTCCCGAGTTAGCGAGAGTTGGGAACATGCTCTGCCTCGCCCTGGAGCAGCCCACAGCCAAGCCAGAGGAAGCCTTCATGGACAGGTTTGGTACCTGGGCCTTTCTCACAAGGCTGAAGGCCACCGTGGCCTCCACTAGCACTCCACTTCCTCCAGTTGCATCTTCCCCAGAACTAAGATACAGCGTGGAAAGACAGCGTGGTGTCCTCACATGCTCTGTGAGCTCCTCGAGTCACGGTGACGCTCTCTGTTTAGGAGCCTGCAGGACTATAATTCTCATCGATTGACATTTATGGGGGCTTTATGCTAGCAGAAGGCTCTGGATTCATTTCTCCAAGGGACGCCACTCCAGAACCTGACAGGTACAGTCACAGGGCTGAGCAGGCCTTCAAGGAGCTGGGAACTGAGTTGCAGGTGCCAGTGCTCTTCAAGCACTTGTCAGAGCTGACCTGCTGGGCCCGAGGCCTTGGCAGTCCTGTCACTGTCCTCCATGCCCGATCCACCAGCAGGTGCTGAAGCTGCATCCCTGAAGGCGTCACCAGCCCACGCACTTCCGCCCAGATCTCCAGCCTGACCCCCCCCCCCCACGGCACCAACTCCATTCCACCTCCTATTCCTCGGTCTTGGTCACACAGGGTCCACACGAGATGGAGGGATCCTGTTGACGTGGGCCTAGTTCACGTATGAATTTTTTACATTTTTCTGACATCTCTGGAAGGAAACCAATTATTGATACCCATAGCAAGTATATAGCATTGTAGAGAATACTCTTTGAAACACAAAAGCAATAGTCAGGTGTGGTGGCACATGCCAGTGATCGCTCTGTGAGTCTGAGGCAAGAGAATCAGAATTTTAAGGTCATCCTGGTAACCACAGCTATTTTTAAAGACTAATGAGACTGAAGCAGGAGGATCTCAGTGAATTCAAGACCAGCCTTGGCTACAAAGCGAGCTCAAGGTCAACCTGAACTGTGCAGCAAGAGCCTGTCTCAAAAAGAAAAAAAGAAATCCCCCGTCTCAAAATAAAAAAGGCGAAGTATGTTGCTAAACTGAAGACTCTAGGTTAAAGTCCCAGTACTAAATAATGACATTTGAAATCTTCCTTTTCTGAATAAAATTTATCCAGCGTAAAATCCAAGACCCTTCACAAACTCCTGGCCCTTCTGTGATCTGCCTGCCTCCCCAGCCTTCCCACTATAGTGCCCTCCAATGTGTGTCCCAAGTTGGGGTCCAGCTGACCTGCTCTTGTCCCTAGCCGGAGCTCCCAGGCTGAACTCAAATGGCCTCCTCTGGGCATTCCCCACCTCATCGCGTGGGGGCCTTCAGAGCATTTTGCGAAGCCTCCACATCCTTCCTGTTTGCTCAGTTATCCAAAGCCTTCTCCCGTGCTAGGCCGTGATTTCCATGAGAACAGGGACCGCGTCTGTATTTTTCTTCCCTATGCTCCAGGGCTCACACAACCTCAGCGGAATAGCGCCTCCTGTCAAAACCACCCGCTCCTCTTCACCGTAGTCACAAGAGGGCAGCAAAGACCCTGAGTTCCTAACCTCGCTGGCTCAGACCAGAAAACTTCCAAAAAACTGTGATTCTCGTGGGCAACGTTGCAGGCTCAGGTTTATCAAGAACTTCGGGAAATTTTCAGCCTTACAAATTCTTTCTTCTGATTGGGCCTGGTCTGGAGCTTTCTTCGTTGAAAACTATTCTGAATTGACTTTTCTCCTCCTAAGATTTCAGTTTGACAATGCCGCTTATGGATCGCAAGCAGGTGCTGTATGGAGTGAGCCAAAAAGAAACTAGACTGCTGGAGTCAGTACTCGCCTAACTGGACAGGTTAGTGAGGGAACAAAGGTGCCTGTGTCACAAGTGACAGCGCTCTGGGTAAAGGATTTACGGCTCTGCCTTGCAGTGTGGGCAGGGCAGACACCAGGGAAGCAGCTGCTGCTTGCACAGCAAACGCCTGCAAGAACAAGTCGTGTGCTTAGGGTCTAGCCTTGTGCTTACATCTGTCTCTGCTCATTATAGCTCCTCTTTTTAACACCTGCCCACTCCCCAGAAGGCAAAAACGTCAATGCTGCCTTCATTTGCAGGTTCCTTGCCCCTTCACCGGAAGTGCACTTGAACTTCAAACTTTGGTCATAAGCTGCACCATCAGCGCTTTCCCACCCAAGTGTCTGTATCCACACGGTCTACTGGGCGTGGGGCATGCTCGTGGACACAAATGCCCCATCTGATGAGACAACAGCAGCTAGCATTGAAAAGGGTACAAGGCTCACCATCTCAGCACAGCTGACGTTTTGGACAGGTGGTTCTTTTCCACCTAAGAACTGGAGCCTGCTTTTAGGGTACTCAGCAATAGTGACAGTCTCTACCCTTCAGATGCAAACAGCATCCGCCCCTCCTGGATTGTAATTACCAACAACCTTTGGAGACATGGCCTAAAGTCCCCCCACCTCTAACCTTGAGAACCTCCACTTTAAGTAGATCATAGTGGATATGTTCAGCCCGAAGTTAGCGATCCTTTTTTCCTAGTACTGTTCTTCCTTACTCTTTGCTTATCTGCTGTGACCTGAAGCCTATGGACTTGGTCGATGGGACATCTGACCTGGTGTTGCCCTCTCGGCTTTTCTTCTCCAGGAATTTGAAACCAAGTCTGGGGAATGGACTGCTGCATGGGTTCTTAGTGAGGCCAAAGCCTTAAAGCAAATGCAAGTGATGTGAGTAACTATGTAATAAAATAGGAGACTGAGAAACAGAGACATTCCACTGAAGAGATAAGAATGAAATGCACTGCGGAGCCTGGCGTGGTGGCACCCACTTATAACCCTAGTACTTAGGAGAGTGAGACAGGCGGATCATAAGTCTGAAGCTACCTTGGACTTCATGGCAAGTTCAAGCCTAATCTATCTTTAAAACAAAGGAAGCATAGAAAGAATTCGAATGGAATGTATGACAGAGAAATATGGAGGTGAGAGCTATCTGACGCCAGGCTGCACTTCTTTTTTTATTATTAATGTATTTAGTACAGGGTCTACAGGGCCTCACTACACAGATCAGACTCACAGTGATTCTCCTGTCATCCCAAGAGCTGGGATTACAGGTGCGTGCCACCACGCCAGTCTCAGTGTGCCCCTGGGGCAGAGCTAGCACGGCACACCAGGATCAAACCCTGGTCCCTGTGTCTGTCTAAGCAGGCACTTTTAATCTGCTGAGCTCTCGGGCCAGCCCTGGCTGTGCATGTTGCATCTGGTATCTTAAGGGCTCCTGCACATTTCAGTTTCTGTGGCAGAGCAGGCTTGTTTGTTTGCTCATTTGTTTTTCTGTTACTGGCAACAAATGAGTTCTCACTGGTGTATCCTAGGGGGCCTTGTACTGAAGACACAAGCAGAAAACATCAGGAATCCAGGCAGTTAAGGAGTAGGATCTCGCCCCACAGGCAGCCTCACTGACGCTGCCCATTGGCCTACTCCTTTCTTTGCTTCCTCATTCTCTGGCATGTGTGTGTGTGTGCGCGCGCGCGTGTGTGTGTGTGTGTGTGTGTGTGTGTGTGTGTTTCCTTGTCCTATTCTTGGCTTGTACATGGCCAGGCCTTATCACAGCTTGAGCTCAGCGTCTGGCCGCCTAGTCACCATCACTGTAACCTCACACAATCTCAGGTTGGGTTTCTTGGCTTAGAATCCTGAGCAAATGAGTCTGATTGGCTCGGGGTCAGAACACTGTGGCTTTTCCATCCACCACCTCCCCTCACCTGCTGTGCTTAGGTGAACAGCCCCTGGTAATGCAGCATAATTGGCTTGGAAGGCAAGGGCTACGTCTTCAACATAAGAGAGAGTAGCCTGGGAGGGAAGTGGCCCAGCGCCTTCCTACCTGCCTTCTGTATGTCATGTGAGGACATGAGACATAAAATTGTGATCCCCATTTTGCAGCCCTGCAGTAAAGCCAAGAGAACCACACACAAATTGACCAAAAAAGGGCACTGACGACCTTAAGCTGATGAATTATCCATTCCTAGAGCTACCTTTAGACTTCTTATTACATGAGGTATCCTTTCAGTTTAAGCTACCTTGACTCAGGTATCCTGTTACTTGAGGCCAAAAGGATCCTGACTGATAGAGTCTAGATTGTCTTTTCAGGCCAGGGTGCCTAGGTGCTAGGTCACTAACTGGCAAGTCTATAGATCAAATAAATTAGAAAATTATGAAGTTTTATTCCAAAGTATTTTAACATTTACGTTCTAAGAAACATGGATATTGTCCTATAAAACTGAATTATGACTATAATAGCTTTAACACTGGCTATATTATATAATATAAAACCATATTAATGGTCTCCAATTTTCCCAGTAATGTCTCTTGCTTCTTTTGCCTTTGTTTTTACCTTTTTGTTTTGTTTTATTTTTTATCCAAGATTCATCAAGAATCCCAGACTGTTTTAATGATCACATCTCTACTGTTTTCCTTTTTCTAAAATTTAAATCATAACACCTAGGATTTTAAAAATAAGCAAATATTGTGCTCAGCTTAGCAGGACATATACTAAAAGTAAGCAAATATATACCATATATAGTTCTTCAGAGGAGCAGAGCCAGTGTGTGTGTGTGTGTGTGTGTGTGTGTGTGTGTGTGTGTGTGTGTGTGTGTGTTGTGGGTATGTTCTGAGAAATTGGCTCATATAATTGTGCAAGCAAAGAAGTCCCATGATCTGCAGATCTTCCGTCAGTAAGCTGATGACTGAGAAACACAGTGGGGTAAGAAGTCAAAGGGCCTGAAAAGTAGGGGAGCTGATGGTGTGAATCCCAGTCCAATAGTAGGACAATGCTTACATCCATCCTTAAGCAGGCAGGAAGGGAGCAAGAGGACAGAATCCTCTGCCCATTTTGTTCTGTGCAGTTCATCTGCAGAGTGTCCACTGCCCACTCATCTTGGGAAGGACAGTCTGCTTTATCAAGTTCACACCCACTGATTGCAGGGCTAATCTTGCCTAAAGATCCCTTACAGGCACACCTAGAAACAATGGCTGCACAAACTAGTTTGCTACTTTTCCCCGTTGAGCTATTTCTCCTCTTGAAGGTAGCAAAGCTTGTTCCTTCCTGTTCATGGGCGAGTGGACTGCTCCCAACTCTGAGTAGTTGTAAGTAAAGCTATGGGGAACACTTGTGTACAGCTCTTTCAGGGATATGTTTTCATTTTCCTTAGGTAAATATCTCAGAATGCAATTGCTGGATCATATGGTAAATGTGTGTTTATATTTTACCCAACTGTTATCAAAAGTGGCTGTATCATTGACATTGACATTGACATGCTACTTACAAAATTCTTTTCCATTAATGTTTTTTCTTTGTCTTTTTGAGACAGGGTCTTGCTATGCAGCTCAGGCTACCCTTGAGCTCAATTTTGTACCCTAGGCTGGTCTCAAACTCGCACCGATCCTCCTCCCTCAGACTTATAGTGATTCCCGTGTTTTCCCAAGCACTGGGTTAATAGGCGTGTGCCACCATGCCCAGTCTCAGTCACCTTCAGGGTTCCCTGGGGACAGGCGGGGGGGTGCAGCACAACACTGGAACCCAGGCTGCTGCCCTCTACCTAAGCAGGTGCTTTAATCTTGCTGAGCTATCTGACTGCCCCTCCCACCAAGTTCTATTAGTACCAGAATGCCTGCTATGATGGTGAGACTACTGGCCCTGGGATTGGCCAAACCCAGAGCTGGGCCCTGGATTTACTTCTTAGCTCCCAACAAAGCTTAAAAGTACTGACTGACTTTCTGTACATATAAATATATGGATTATACATGTGTGTACATATACATAGTATCATAAGCCAGATATGTGTATCACAAAATTATATAAAATAAATGTATAACATTAAATATTTCAATACATAAATATATATTTAAGTTTTCTTATGCAGTTTCTAATTAATATGAATTTATAATTTTTTGGCATTTCTGGAGAATAGAGATTAACACATTAATATATCAGCTACCTTGGGTTTCAGACAGAGTACATTCGTGTAAATTTTTTATCTAAAAATTAGTTATTTAGAAAAATCTTCAGGAAAACCTTTAGAAAATGGGAGTAAGGACTAAGCAATTTTACAAAGGCTCATTTCTAACATTTGTAAATTAGCTGTAATTAATCTAAAGTAGTCACAAATTTAACAGTGAAACCAACTTATCTATAAAAGGCATTTGCTTTATAGTTTTTAAAATGGTAATTTTTGAAGGAAAGATGTCTATTAAGAAGGAATTGGCAAAGAGATTTAGTGTAACATTATACAATTAGTAAAAGGCAAAATTAACCAATTTTAATAGTCTTACAAAATATGTTAATGTTGCTTAGTCATTGATTGATCTTGCTCTAACCTTAAAATTTTTATTATTGACTTCTGTTGCATTCGTTCTAACCTCCCAAAAATTGTTTTACTATTTCAAATACCAGTGTTACTCCAGTGTGTTCACTGCTGTGTGCATTGCTGTTCTATACCTTCACGTTACCAGAGTAGGAAATTCTGTGAAGGAAACAACACTTGCATCTTAAAAAGACTCTCCCTCTTCTATAGTAGGAAACAAATTGCTTGTTCTCAGGAACTTTCCGATAAAGAACTTAATAGGAGCAGTATACTACTAATATTTTGATCTCTTTGTTAATGTTTCCAGGCAATCTGAAATCAGAATCATATGTTATTGTTTTCATATCTTCCTGATTCTCTTATCACATTACTGATCAGGAATGAAGTGTAATTCCCCATCCCCTATCTGCAAAAAATACCATACATAGAATTTTGCTTTAAGTTGAAGGGGATTCTACCCTAACCCATGAATTGTGAAGAATAAACTGCTGTTGAGTCTCATTGACTGTGTTTGCTCCTTTGGTTGGTTGGTTTGGTACCGGATCTACAGGGTCTCATTACACAGATCAGACTACGAGTGATCATCCTGTTTTGAGCTTGCCAAGGATTATATGAGCGTGTCACCACACTCAGTCTCAGTTGCCATCTGATTATGTCCCAGATGGCCAGGGTTGGCATGGAAAGCAGGCCAGAGGATTGAACCCCTGGCCCCTGAGTCTGCCTAACAGGTGTTTTCACCCACTGAGGTATCTGGCTGGCCCCTCATTGCCTGTTGATAGATTAGGATGTGGTGTATCTGGAGGCTATTGTATACAACTTACAATGTTTAATAAAAATATTTATTCTTTTCATATAACAAATTAACAAATTGTATGTAATAATATGGAAAGTACAATACACTAAAGTGAAAAAGTTTACCAAAATTTTATATTTTGATCTCTCTTGCCTATACTTAAAATTACATAATAAAATGATTGTTGGGGCTGGGGAGATAGCTCCATGCACAAGTGCCTGCCTGGCAAGTGAAAGGTCATGAGTTTGAACCCAGTCCCATAAAATAAATAAATAAATAAATAAATAGTAAAAATAAAATGATTATATATTAGTATAACATTTTTCTAAACAAATAAATACCAATATGCTTACATAGCAATGTATTCAGGTGTTATACTTGTAGTACTGTACTTGCAGGCTTGCTATACATGTAAACATCATTGGATTTTGTACTGAGCACAGCATGGCCCTCATACTTGGTCAAGAGGGGCTTCTCCCTTGTCCCCCCTATTGAGAGGAAGGCTGTTGTGATGAAAGATACATTTACGAAAGGTTGTATGGGATCAGGTGCCCATTGCTGCCACTAAGCAGCCATAACCCTAAATACCTACTGTGGGGACTAATACCACTCAGGTCACAGAAGATGTATTTCTACATTTCTTGCTTTCAGATCTGAAATCAGAGATGACCTTATCCAAATGTCCTGAAGAACTGTGAGTCGTGCTGCTAGAAACATCACGGAAGGAAACTACTAAGAGCCGGGAGGGTGAGGAGAGGTGCAACTATGGCAGCATTTAGCTTTGAGAAAAAAATAAATTAATAAGTCAGCTCCTGCTCAGATGGCAGTGATGCTACAGGCTCATGCATAGTGAGGCGTTTCACTGTGTGCTTGTTCTTCCAGGAGCATGAAACACCCATTGTCTTGCTGTCTGTAGACCTGTAAGTACTCACAAATTATTGGTGGGTTTATAGTAGGTACACATGGCAGTCAAAGAACATTTTGCAATATTAAGTAACATTATTCTTAATTTTCTCTACATAATCTACACAGCATGCTGGAAACATGGATTAAACTGAAGACATTTATTTAAAAGAAGAATGAGAGCAAGCCAATAATTGTGCCAGTAAGTAAGGAAAAGTATTATTAGTTTTTATTTTATTTATTTATATATTTGATATAGGGCCTTACTATGCAGTTCAGACTCATACTGACCCTCCTGTCTCACCCTCCCTAGGTCTGGGATTACAGGTGTATAACACAATGCCTGGTTCTAGGGGCAGCACAGCATGCAGAACCAGTACTGGGTATTAAACCTGGGACCTTGAGCTCTCCAGGCATGTGCTCATGCCACCAGGGCATCTCCCCAGCCTACGATTTTAGTTCTGAGCCAAGTACAATGCATACTTTGAACTTCTTACTGAGACATGATCTCAACTATACCAATGCATAGTGGCATCTTTGGCATCTGTGATGACATGGAGTATTTTCTGTCCAAAGAGGAAACATCTTGAGGAAAATGATGTCATTTGTTACTACAGCCATATTTGGACAGACAAAACAAATGCTTTTACAGCAATAGTATTTATAATTTACACAAAATAATTCAATGGACAAGAAGAATGTGGGAAATAAAAGGTGACCCCAGTATTCCTGATGAGCATAGATGAAACAATCTTCAAACAAATACAAGCAAACTGAAACCACCAGAACTGCACAGTGAGACTCTGTCTCAAAAAGACAAAAATAAAATAAAAAAGAAATAAAGGGGGCTGGGGAGATAGCTCCGTGGCACAAGTGCCTGCCTGGCAAGTACAAGGTCATGAGTTTGAACCCTGGCCCCGCCAATAAATAAATAAATAAATAAATACATAAATAAATAAATATAAATAAATATAAATAAATTAAAAAATAAAGATGGATGGGGACAACTCGGGACCCCCATCCTGTCCCTCTCTTGAACAGGAGCTTTCTTTCCCTCAGTAAATATGTTCTGATCATTAAAAAAAGAAAAAAGAAAAAAGATGGATGGGGACAGTCTCTGGTCTTTAGGCCTCCTGAGAGTCAGAAGAGTGAAGCCAGCAGCCAGCATTCTCTTTGTGATGCACATCTTAAGCTAGCATCATCCTATTGAGATCTTGGTGGCCCTGATTCTGTAGAACTCTGCCCTATACTGCTGCCTCATCATCACCTTCACTGTTGTACCTCCCAAAACATTGCTACAGGCTCTTGCTCAGGAAACTTAACCTCTTCATTTTTATTTTTATTTATTTTTTTATGTGAACACTGGAATAGAAGTTAGAGCACCTGAGTTCAAGTTTTAGCTCATTAGCTGAGTGTGGTGGTGCATGCCTATAATCCCAGCACTTCGGAGGCTGAGGCAGGAGGATCAGTGTGAGTTTGAGACCAGCCTGGGCTACAAAAGTGAGCTCAAGGCCAGCCTGACCTGCATAGGGAGACCCCGTGTCAAAAAGACAAAACAGAAAGTTTAAGCTCATTGTAACTGGGTGTGTGTGTGTGTGTGTGTGTGTGTGTGTGTGTGTGTAGCAGTGCCAGGTTCATTGGTATGGCCTGTAGAAGAAGATGTTAGGCATCGTAGTGGTGTGAAGCGAGGCTTATACTGGTGATGCAGGACCCGGTGGGGCAGCAGGAACTTGATCTTAGAGTTGTGGAACTGCTTGACAGTGGGCTGGTGGCACTTGCTGGCTACAATCTCCTCCACCTTCATGATCTGGATAGAGTGGGCATGGGCTTGGTACTGGGCACCCAAGTCCCTGTAGCACTGGGTGACAGTGCCTGCTGTGGTCAGATCCCATTATTCCTGGTATGTGTTGTGGGTGCCACTGTGGGAGTTATAGCGCAGCCAGATGCCAAACTTCTTCACTCGCAGCATAGACTTCTCAAACACCTGCCCACAGTAGATGATCTCCCCTGAAGATTTCTTCCTCTTCTTCAGCTAGGACATGAAGTACCAGAAATGGAATTTGGTGATGACATGGTTGGGTGAAAAAATCTGCATGCAGTAAAGAGGCAGTTTGCAGCACTTTGGGGTGGGAAGGCAGCAACCCACCATCTTGTATTCCTGGAGTGTATTCATGGCACTCCCTTCTCGCTTGCTGCCACCCACAAAAAGGCTTAGCTCAGTGTAACTTATGAGTTGTAGGACTGTGGATAAGTCACTCACTCCCCAAGGTTACTGAATTAAACAAAGCTAAAGAGACCCCTGTTTTCTCCTATATCCAGCTTGTTCTACTCAAGCTCCACTGTTTCTTTCTTCATCGCAGGAAGAAAAAGTGCATTTGTTAAGTTACTACTTAAACATAAAAAAAAAGAAAAGTTATATATGCACATGAAAAATCTCAACACACATGGAGGAAGCTGCTATTTGAGCAAGGCAGAGGTTACCCTTCAGGACAGCAGGGTCCAGAAGGGGATATGGTTCTTCAGCACGTTGGGAATGTCTGTTTCTTCACTTGTGATGTTGCATGAGTGTGTTTAGTTTATGAAAATTCACTAACCTTAACACATTTTCACTCTGTATATTCTACTTTAATTAAAAGTAAATGAAATGTAAAAAATCCATCTAGGTAAACCTACCACCCTTTGTGAGTTACACTCTCAATATGTAGGTCTCAAATTCATGATCCTGCTGCCTCAGTGCTGTGATTACAAGTGTGTGTACAGGCAAGCACTTATTTTACTGAGCTATCTCTCCCCTCAAGTGTATGTACAAACCTGGCTCCCTTCCTCTTCTCCCTACAGTCTTAGCTCCCTTTCTAAATGCCACTGTTTCTTTGTGCATTCCTCTAGAGCGTCTATATTTACAATTAAATACTTATTCCTTTTCCTTATCCAAATGACAGCATAAAAAACCATTCACCATGATTATGAATGTAAGTCAATAATGTGGTACACCCTATCAACAAACTAAAGGACAAAAATTTTGGTCATCTCAATGGATGCAGCAAAGGTATTAAATAAGATTCCAGGGGTTGGGGAGTTAGTTCTGTGGCACACATGCCTGCCTGGCAAGTGCAAGGTTGTGAGTTTGAACCCTGGTCCCACCAAAAAAAAAAAAAAAAAAAAGATTCCAAACCAGGTGTGGTGATGCATGGCTGCAATCCCAGCACTCTAGGAGGCTGAGGCAGGAGGATCATAAATTAGAGTCTGGCCTGGGCAACTTGGTGACTTAGTGAGACCTTATTTCTAAATAAACAAATAATTGAGCAACCTTCATGATAAAAATGCTGAACAGCCGGGCGTGGTGGCTCACGCCTGTAATCCCAGCACTTGGGAGGCTGAGGCAGGAGGATTGGTGCGAGTTCGAGACCAGCCTGGGCTACAAAAGTGAGCGCAGGACCAGCCTCAACTGCATAGCGAGACCCTGTCTCAAAAAGACAAAAAAAAAAAAAATGCTGAACATATTAGGTGTACAAATCACACATCAAAATGATGGAGGTCACATAAGTCAACTAACATTATACTGAAAGGAGAAAGCTCAAAGATTTCAAACATGGGAAACAAGATAAAGATGCTGACTTTTCACTACTTTTATTCACCATGGCTCTGAAAGTCCTAGTCACCACATCAAGCAAGAGAAATAAAGAGCATCCAACCTTGAAATCATACTGTTTCTGCATATGGCAAAATCTTATATGCAAAAAATCATAAAAACTCTGTAAAATTATTAGAATAAATGAGTGAGGGGCCATCCAGATAGCTCAGCAAACTATAGCACCTACTTAGGCAGACACAGGAGTAGGGGTCCGATCCCTGGCCTGCCATGCCAGCCCCACCTCCCGGGGCATGCTGAGACAGCAATTGAGACTGAGCATGGCAGTGCACACCTTTAATCCCAGTGCTTGGGAAGCTGAGAACAGGAGAATCATTATGAGTCCAATCTGTGCAGTGAGACCCTGTAGACCCTGTACTAAATACATTTTAAAAAATGAATGAATTAAACAGTTGCAAGAAACAAATTCAGCATACAAAAATTATGTGTTGCTATAAGACAATAGCAAATTATTTGAAATACAAAGCAAGAAAGCAATCTCAGTTACAACTCCAGTCATTTAGAAAGCAATCTCATGTACAATAGCAAAAACAAAACAACAACGACAACAACAAAACTGCTAGAAATAAATTTAACTAATGAGATGAATGATCTCTACAATAAAAATTTTAAAATATTGATGAAAGAAATTGAAAGCAATACAAAAAAGTGGGAAGACACCCCATGTTCATGGATTGGAAAATCAATACTGGTAAAATGTCCATAGTATCCAAAGCTGTTTACAGATTCAGTGTAACTGTTATCAAAATATAAATGGTACTCTTTCTAAAACTAGAAAAAAGCCGAGTGGGGGTGCACGCCTGTCATCCCAGCATTTGGGAGGCTGAGGCAGGAGGATTGGTGCGAGTTTGAGACCAGCCTGGGCTAAAAAAAGTGAGCTCAAGGCCAGCCTGAACTGCATAGCAAGACCCTGTCTCAAAAAGACAAAAAAAAAAAAAAAATCCAACTAGCCAAAGCTATATCAAGCACAAAGAACAAAGTAGGAGGATTAGACTTCCTGATTTTACCACAAATCTGTATTAATCAAAACAACTTGGTATTGGCATGAAAACAGACACACAGAGCAATGGCACAAAGTGGAGGGCCTAGACCAGTAATGATGAGCCTTTTAGAGTCTTCAGTGGTGCAAACAACCCACTTCAAAATGCATGCCATAGGTTCACCACCACTGGCCTAGAGCAAATGAAAAGCATCTGCAGCCAAGTGACTTCCAACAGCGATGCTAAGAATCAGCATTGGAGAGAAGGGAGTCTTCAATACATGGCATTGGGAAACGTGGATGTCCACATGCCGAAGAGGACACTAGCCCTGCGTCTCTCACAAGTTATTAAAATAAACTCAAAATACATTACTTAACCTTGAGAAGCAAAAGAATGGAACTTGTAGAGCAAGCATTTATAATTTATACCAAACACATGGCAAATTCTCTAGGATATTAGAATGTGCAAGGATTTTTTTTGGCAAGATCCTCAAAACAAAGAAACAAAAGCCAAACATAGATAAATAGGATTCTAGAAAACAGAATGTTCAGCATAGCAAATGAAAGAATTCAGTCAGCAAAGTGCAGAGATAATTACAGAAGGTTAGGAGATATTTGCTATGTACATATCTGTCAAGAGACTGATTTCCAGAATATATAAGAAACTCCAAAAGTCCAATAATAAAAAATAACAAGATTTCAAAATGGGCAATAATGCACACAGTGAACCCTATTAATTTGAACACTCAATGTGTTAATAAAATGACTAATAAATCTAAATATACTCTTTTAAAAAAGAAAATATAGGTGATTGAAAGGTCCATGAAAAAAATACTTATCATCAAGAATCATTAGAGAAATGTACATCAAAACCACAGTGTGCTATAAATTCACCCCAGTAAGAATAGCTATTATTAAAAAGACTAAAATAGCCAATGGTTGCAAGAATGTTGAGAAAAAGGAACTCTTTCATACTGTTCATACAGCCATTACAAAAAATCACATGGGTCTTTCTTTAGAAAAGTAAAAATAAGACCACCATAAAATTCAGCAATCCAGTTTCAGAGATCTGTGCATCCAGAGGAAGTGAAATAAGCACATGAGCACATGAAATAAGCACATCTGCCCTCCCACGCTCATCACAGCAGTATTTGTGATAGTTGAGAGGCGTGAGCGAGCCTGGGGCCAGAGTCTTCAGCTGGTACTTGGTGTACATCCCTCGGCAGCCTCCCTCTCCTTACCCTGTCTCTCTTGGCGGTGTCCCTCTTGCAGTCACTGTGCTGTTTTCAGACAGAGACAGGTCTGTTCCAGTCCCATGCTCCTTTGGCTCCTCCTGGTCCTTGCTCAGCCTTCCGTGTTCCCCTTCCACTGTCTGATCTCTGTCCTCTTTGTTGTAGGGTGGGGTGGGATGCTGTGATGTGGTCTGGTCCTCTGTTCCTGTCATATTTTTGTTGAATTTCTCTTGAGTAGTTCTGGATGAGGCTCCTCATCTGTTCAGCCATGGTGTCCCCTCTCCTTTTTTTTTTGGAGAGTGGGTATACCTAGAGTCATATCCATCAAGAGATAAATGGTTGGGGCCTGGCAGGATGGTTCTGTGGTCTAAAGCACCTGCTTGGGGAAGCTGGGTTGGCTTCAGGGACCACAGTTCGATCCCCGGCACCACATGCTGTGCCAGCCCCGCCCTTGGGGTGGGCTGAGCCGGCCATAAAAATGAGTGAATAAACAAACAAAGGTTCTGAAACAAGAGAAATAAATAAATAAATAAATAAATAATTCTAAAAAAAAAAAAAAAAAAAGAGATAAATGGTTGAAGAAAATACAGTGCATATATCTAGGGGAATAATATTAATCCATAAAAAGAATGAAATCCTGTCACTTGAAGCAACATGGATACAAGTGAAGTTCATTATGTCCATGGAAATAATATAGGCACAGAGGGACAAGCAATGCATGATTCACTCCTGTAGCGTCTAGGAAGACTGAACTCACAGAAATCGAGGGTAGAGTGGTTTTTGCCACACGCAGGGGTGGATGGGTAGGGGGAAGGAAGAAGGAAGCTTAAGATATAGGTATTGTGTCACAATTCAGTGGAAGTAGTCCTGCAGTGCTATGTAGGTACAAGTCTTGTTGCATGTCTCAAACAGTAAGATGAAAGAACTTCGAATGTCTTTCCTATAAAGTAATTGTAAATATTTGAGGAGACAGATATATCTAACCTAGTTATATAATGTATAATGCACTGGATGTTTATTATATCCTCTTCATATATACACTTTATTTTTTTAATGTTTTGGGATTTTTTTCAATTTTTTAGAGACCATGTCTAATTATTTAGCTCAAGCTATGCCTGGACTCACTGTGTAGCTCAGGCTGGCCTCAAACTTGCAACAGCCATCCTACCTCAGCCTCCCAAGCACTGGGTTTACAGGAATTTCCTACCACACTTAGTTGTTTTTACATATTAGTTTTTATTTTTTTGTTGTTAGTGTTTGGTATTAGTTTCCTTTTGGTATTTTCCATGTTCACAGGCTTATATGTTAAGCAGTATTGAGACTTTGTAACCTTTTGTACACTTTGTGTTTCTCCACAATTTACACTTGTACACCACAATCCAAGCAATGAGATCTATTGCAGCAAACAACAGAAGTAATGTGAGCGATGTCAGCAATATTTTGTGGCTATCGAAATCCATATGAGACTTAGTGAACACATCCCATGAATAGAGTTGTACTGTGGGCTTCCACAGTGCATCACAAACTTGGCTTTCTTGAGCAGTACCGTGAAGCCAGTACCATTCCGTTTCCCAGTGTTTTTTATTAGAAAGGCAGTCCTCACATTGTCAGCTTTTGACACCAGAATGGAGCCCTACACAGGAGTGGTATCGGATGGGTACACAGCCTCCTAGGTACCAATGCTCCAATGCATCCGGGTCCCTGGCAATCCCAGTGCTGACATGATCAGAAGTGGACTGAAGATCATAAACAGTAGTTCAAAGTCCCTGGACATTCAAGGTTCTTCCAGAAACCTTAGCATCCGAAAGCAGTGGTACCATCAGCTGCAGAAAGGATCTGTTTTCCTTTTGAATTTCCTTCCTCTGGAGCCACTGCCACATTCACAGCAGACTCTTTTTCAGGCTTCAGGCTGCTCAGGGTGCGGGGCTGCAGATGGGTCCCAAGGATTGGGGCACCAGAGATGTAGTAGCACAGCCAGCAGCCCAAGATGGTAGAACCGGGACACAGTGGGCTATGTGTTAGTTAAGTAAATGAAATCTTTTAAAAGGTAAACTAAGGGTCAGTTGTAATCTGTGGAAGAAACTTATTTTTTAATGTATATTATGCACAGTTATTTGGTGTGAACAGCTGTTTAATAACATTAGCAAAAACATTCAGAATTCCAAAACTCAACCCAAAAATGACTTTGGACCTTTTAAAGACTAATTTTTTCAAACCAAGCATGGTAGCCTGTGCCTATAAACAGGAGGATCACTATGAGTTCCAGCTAAATAGTGAGATCCTGTACCAAATAAAAATCAATAAGTAAATAAATAAATAGCGATTTTCTCAATTTATGTATTTGGTATAGGGTCTCGCTATGTAGCTCTGACTTGTAGTGATCCTCCTGTCTCAGCCTCCCTAGAGCTGGGATTACAGGTGTGCATTATCATGCCCAGAATGATTTTCTCAATTTAGAGAAACAAGTTGCTCAGAACTGAAACAAATAGTACATAAATAAGTAACAAATGTGACCTTCCTACAAAATATAAGAAAATCAGAATAAGCAACGACAGTGTTCACTCCTTATAAAGAAGAATATTCACATATTCATGTCCTTATACTAATTTCTATTGAGACTTTTTCTTTTTTTTTTTTTTTAGTGCAGAGTCTGCAGGGTCTCACTACACAGATCAGGCTCGTAGTGATTCTCCTGTTTTCAGCTTCCCAAGCACTGGGATTACAGGTGTGCGCCACCATGCCCAGTCTCAATCGCAGTCTGAGGGCACTCTGGGGGCTAGACCGGTGTGGGTCGCAGGGGATCAAATGTCTTCCGCTGCGCTCTGCCTAAGCAAGTGCTTTAGTCTGCTGAGCTATCAGGCCGGCTGGAGATTATTTTTGAAGTTATTATGGATCAAAATACAATCTCAAAGGTCTAACTAAGGCGTGGAACACAGAATTAGCTTTCCCATCCCCAGCACCTACAACTGAAAGAAGTTTCATGTAGCTCATGTTTCAGGTTGTTCCATTCGTAGTCTGCAGGCTCCGTGGCTGTTTCAAGGCTGACGGCAGCGGTGAGGGACAGGACAAAGCCAGGAAGCTCTGGGTGGCTGGGAAGCAAGGCGGAGAGCAGGGTCAGGCAGGAGCAGGGGGCGCAGGGCACACAGAGCCCAAGGCCAGGCCTCAGCACCCACCAGACACATGGGTGCACGCTCTATGGGTCTGCCAGGCATTTCCTAATTCAACAAAGCTGCCTTATCGGGATTAGTAGTCACATCCACACTATTCTTTTGTTGCTGTTTCCTTTCCAATAATCCACCTTATTGGATTTTGCTAGCTACTTTGTTAAAATAAACTACAAAATGGTTTTTTATGAATCCTGATACTGTTCTAGAGAATGTGAAGACTGCAATATAAGACAGATTTATCAGATGTAAGTAAAGTATTTTGTAATATTTCTATGACATAGTTTATCATAAGACCTCACCGTACTACTTGAATGTGGTATGTAAAATTCATTGTCCCAGGCCTGGTGTGCCAGCCCTGCCCTGGGGTTGGGGCCAATGTAGAATGTGGTGCTGGGAATCAAACTGCAGTCCCTGTAGTTGCCTGAGCTTGCCTAAGCAGGTGTTTTAGACTGCTGAGCTATCTCGCCGGCCCCTGTTAGCTGATTTATATCTCAGGTTTTATACATATAGTTCTTCATTCATGTTTTGTACCAGACTCACAAATGTAGGGATGACTCTGATTGAGCCTATATTACTTTTATAATTAATGCTAATTAAAGCTATTATTTATTAAGTGCAAAGGAGCTAAGTATTCTTTAGACAGTGGTTCAGACATGTGAGAGAACTTGACAACACATCTTGGGGTATATTTTCTAATTTCATTTTGTGAGCAGTGCATTTGAGGCTTGGAAGCATTGCTACTTGCCTAACCAGGACCACAACTGAATCAAATGAATACATACCATACTCATCCTGAATTCAGGCTACCTGTGAAGGACTCACAAAATCCTAGGGTAATAGGTTTATAAGTGTAGCACCTCTCTGCTGAGTAATGCCTACCCCTTGCCCCAATTCACACTACCTGAAATTCAGTTGTATAGGTGACTGCTATACGTTGATTTCTTTTACCGTGGTAACCTTGTCTGTCTCAAAAAAAAAAAAAAATGCAAATAACTATGAAAGATATATATGAAATGAGAGCACTATTAAGTCAGGGGTATTTCTTATGTTTGTTTGTTTGTTTGTTTGTTTAGCCAGTAAAGTAACCCATTAGACCATAAGTGAATTTTCAATCCCCGGGAGTCTGGAGGCTGAGTCCAAAGATAACAACTTCTTTTTGTTGTCTTTTAAAAAACACACAGAAACTTTTCTCCATTCCTTCTCCTACTTTTCCCTTGTCCTCCTTTTCCTTCCCCCCTTCTTTCTCTTCCTCCTCTTCTTGCTCTCCTCCACATCCTCATCTTCCTTTGCCCACCTCTTTCTCCTCCTTGTCCTCTCCATCCTCCTCCTTCTCCAGTACTGAAGATTAAACCTGGAGAGCACTAAGCTACATCCCCAGCCCATTTTAATCTTGTATTTTGAGACAAGGTCTCCCAAGTCACACAGACTGGCCTCAGACATATAGCACTCTTCCCTCAGCCTGCTGAGGGCTAGGTTAAAAGCACTGGATCTGGCCAAACATACTGTACATTTTATACAAAAATGTTAGATATTCAAATAAAAATGAAGCTTCAATCCAGACTCCATGATCACCTTGGAGTTTAAGGACGCCTGTTTTGAAGAACAGAGTCTTAAGCTGCCACCATGGTTCACTGACCCCGAGTGCAGAGCAAGGCCCTGCAGAATAGGGGTAAACAGAAGAAAGCCTCAGGAGGCAGGAGATAATGAGAGAAACTGGGTAAGACCAGGAGTGGCATTAACTTCTTTCTGGTTTAGCTAAGCCCCTGCCCTGTTCATTTTCTATGTCATTCAGTTTTCTCAGCCATTTCAAACTCTACCTTTGGTTATTCCCAAAGGCAGGTAAATTCTGTCATAGGTAGATAACTGTCCTTGGAGAGCTCTGAGAGGCAGTGCTTCCAGCCATGGATGGAGGAAACTTTCAAATATGATGACCTATAGTCCTGAAATGTTCTATGTTCTCTGCAGCAGTAATCTAAAAAAAAAATGTATTCAGTTCAATGTTCATTTGGCTCTAAGTGCTGGGCACTGTATGAGGCAATAGCGACCAGGATAGACTTCTTGGAATCATTGATTGTACCTAGAGATGGAGAGAAAACAAGTAGGTTCATCTCATTGTATAAATCTACATCAGATATAGGGACCAGACTGCAGGGTTTTAGTGTCAGATTTTCCATGCAGATCCTAAACTCAACTTAGATACTCACAGCTGTTTAACCAAAGGGAATAGTGGGGTGATTTATGTTGCATTTGCTCTGGGCTGTGAACATAAAGGAAGAAAAGCATTGTTAAGGGAAAGAGCAGGCTCCTCCTTGCAGCAGTGTGTTTTTTGGTCCTCATGCAGTAGACAGCAGGACCAATAATCCAGTCTGCAAAACTGCCAGATAAAAAAACCAAACTCTTTGAAGTAGCTAATGAATACACTCTTTTTAACTTACTCCGATCTCATCGCTGCGAGCTGTGCAGTTGCTCCTGGGCAGAAGTTTCACTAATGTAGGGATGTTGACTGGCCACTGCATCAAATATTTATCGAGTCACAGATGGGAATCTACAAAGAGTTTGCAGAGAGGTTTCGTGTCTCCCTTTGGTTCTAAGGGAAGCACATCAGCACCGCAAAATGCAAGTCCACAAATGCATACTTTCAAGCTTATGTGTAGGGTTGGTGACCCATTTTAAACAGGTTAAATGGGGCCAATTTAAAGAATGCCTCTTTTTTCTTAAAGGAACCATAGTACATTTTCATTGTAGACATTTAGACAATTTAGAAAAGATTCTTTTCAATGTGTGTCTTTTTTGTCTTTTTGAGAAATGATCTCATCCTGTAGTTAGGGCTGGTCTTGAACTCACAGCAATTCTCCTGTCTCAGTCTGGGATGAGTGCTGAGATTACAGGAGTGCATCACCACAGCCAGTAAAACATTCTTAAAATAAAAGAAGAAAACAGAATGCATCCATTATTTTACCATTCAGACGTATTGTATCATATACCCATCTTTTAAATAAAATTAAGTCACACCATACCTAATATTCTGTACCTGTATACTCTTATGCTTTTCCCCACTTAACAATGTATTTTAACAGGTTTCTATAACATTAAGCATTTTCCTATAATATATCTTCATATATTTAGACAGTATTCTAACCTATGAATTATTTATCCAGCCAACCCTGTGCTGTTGGATGTTTAAGTTGCATGTAACTTTTTTAATAGAAGTGATGTTTTTAATAGATATGATTAATTATTTTTGCCCAGTTATGGCATTTTCTCAAGCAAATGAATGGAAAAAGAATTACTATGTCAAATAAACTGATCTATCAGTTTTCACTTTTGGCATCAGAGTATGAAAGGATAGGGCTGTCATTTCTAGGGGGTTATCAGTTCCCCCAATCTCCAGAAAGACGGCAAGGTCCCTGAGTCTACAAGTTTGGGGAGGTTGGTCTGTATGTTTATTTTTGTAACAGCCTCCTTGAAACTTGAACTTTTGTGCTCTTTAATTTAACAGCTATCTTATTTCACTAATCTCCCATCTCTTTAGTTACACTGGACAGAAAGACCGATCCCTTGAACGGTAAAGAGCCGTGGCTGGGCTCAGTAGGATTTATGGCTCGCTGCTCTGCACTGGTAGTAACCACAAGTATAGTGCTGGGTCTATCAGTATCTTTTTCCTTTAGCAATAGGTGGCAAGCTGTTTCTTGCAATTGAAATCACTAGAGCAGAAGTTCAATGGTAGACAGACTAAGCCAGGGGAGGGGCATTGTTAAGATAAGTTGTCAGGTTTTTTATTTGCCAACTGAAAAACTGGAAAATCACAGTAAACCATGGCCAACTACTGTCATCAACTAAGCACTAAAGAAGAGCATTTTCACTCACATGCAGTCACATGAAAATGAGTAAATGAAAGTACAGTTCCATAATAAAGTACATTCTTACCAAAGAAGGAACAGCTGGTATTCTTGCTCCCTGTCTTTATTGTTTCTTCTCACAAAAGCTCTGGAAACATCCTTTAGGACTGGCAGCACTCTCCATACTCTGGCTTGACACCCAGCATCTTACAGCATCATCACCATGCCTTTTACACGGAGCAGCATCCGATCCATTTCTCTTTCCTCTTGGACAAGAAAAAAAAAAAAAAAGGGGAGAGGACCCCTATACTTCCTCTCCCAGGGAAATGGCCTAGCACATTTACAGATCTCTTACTGTTTGCTTGGTCTGTGAAGGGTTCTTAGATTGTAGTAATACAGGTGACCATTTTCATGATTTGAAAATACAAGACTAGCAAGATAGCTCAGTGGAGTAAGTGCCTGCTTAGGCAAGCACAGGGACCAGATTTCAATCCCTGGCACCACATGCAATGTTGGCCCCACCCTAGGGTGCACTGAGCTGGCCACTGAGACCTGGTGTGGTGGCATATGCCTGTAATCCCAGTGTTGGGGAGCTGAAAACAGGAGGATTACTGTGTGTCCAGGCTGCACAGTGAGAGCCTGCACAAAATACAAAAAAGAAAAGAAAATCCACAAATCACTCATGTTATTATTCATTTATTATTTACTTTAAATCAATACTTTCTTCAAAACTAAATTTATTTCAAAGAAAACTTTAAAAATATACAATATAAATGGGAAATAACTTCTACATAAAGCAGAACAATGAAAATAGATTCCAGCTTCTTGGCCTTGCTTACCAAAAGTTCCCAGCCTGCAACTGTTACTGTACTTTCTTGGTCTCTGAAGAGAGGAATTAGCAAGCCAAAGGAATTAAAGATTAGCACAGGTGAAACTTTGCCCTTGACAGAACTAAAAGGTTGGAGGGAGAATTGAAGTAGAAATCTTGCACTAGGAGAGCGCATGCATTTGGATGCTCTGCTCCTGGAGACTAGGAAGTCCCACCAGTTTACAAAATACAAGTAAGAAAGGGTAGACCAGACCCAGGCTGAAGCTCTGCTTGGCCACTTTCAGAATGTGAACCCTAGTGTAAACCAGCTCAGTTCTTAAAGCCTCAGCTTCTCCAACTATAAAATGGTCAAAGATAATCTCTGGCAGAGATATTGCTGCAGAGGAGGGAGAATAAGAACACTTAAGAATTTCATAATCTCTAACACTACCATATAAGCCCTGAAGAAATATCTTCCCTGTGGAAGTATTTGTATTTAAGGTATCAGGTCTTTAGTCCAGTGGCCCAGTGGGCCAAACATTCGCTACAGCCTAAGAAAAATATGTGGATTAAAGGCTTTAAAAAAGAATTATTGAATCCCGTATCATGTGGGATAGGTCCCAGTAGCACTAAAGTAAGTATTTTTAAGAATCATTTAGCAGCTATCACAGGGAACCACCCAGAATGCTTCAAAGCTCAGGGTGCCTAATGACAGCTGAGGATGTAGCCCTCCTTGTCTAGTGCAGGTGCACAGTGGGGCACAGGTATGTGACCACAATAGCACAGATAAACATGCATAATGCTGTAAGGATGTAAACATGAGATAACCTGTGTAAGAATTACACAATGAAGACGTGAGTGAGTGGCTGTCACCCTTCTGCCCTGCTCTGCTCCATGCTGCCTGCTGTTGTCACTGATTCTTCAATGTTGGGACCTCACCCTCAAAACTTTCCCTTGGGCCCCCTGAGTCGGCTGACAACCGGCATACTTGTGACATTGAGGTGACATTGGTGCCATTTCCACAGCAACCGAAGGCAAGGGAGAACCCGGGGTATGGCTGATAAGTGACCCTGGCCTTGCAATGGCTTCCTGTAACCACCACCTTAGCAACTGAAAAGGGCCCAGAAGACTGGGAGACAGTCAGTTTGGAGCCTGAGCTTTGGAAGCTTTGGAAGTGATAGACAAATTCCTCTCCAACTCCCATGAAATGGCAGGATAAGTGGCTCGGCTGTTCTCTCTCTCTTCTGCTGTGTAAATCAAGAGGTAGATAGACTTATCCAGTAAATAGACCCATGGCAGTAGATAGATGAGGACCTGGAGCAACGGCCAGCTGCTGCTGCGGAGCTCGTACTGTGCAGCAGGGGATGCTCTGTCTCCTCCAGAAATGTCTCCAGAAGCGAAAGTCCTCAGGTCCGAGAAATCCTCCAGGAGAATCCCCTGGTTTTGCATGCCAGGCTGGCTACTCAACAAAAAGTTAAGGTGGAGGAACCCCGAGCCCAGGGAGGAGGACTGGGAGAGCTGCCACCCTCTCTACCAGGCACACAATATGCATGACCTATCCAGCGATGGAGCTCGGGGAGGTGGCAAAGCTCAACACCATGTGGCTGCTACAGCTGTGGGATGGTGGAGCTGATAAGCAATGAAGCCTACAGGAGGCGGCCCAAAGCATGAGCCTAGCCAGCATCTGCTCTATGCGACAGGTTCTGCAGGATGTGCAGAGGATACCCAAGGGGCAGGTCATCAGACTGCGATGAATTAGTTGGTGTCAGTGGCTCTTCTGGTTTAGGAGAATCTAGGTAACATGCTGGAGCAAGTATCTGCCTAGATTTGAAGTGGACGTACAGTCACTGATGGGGCACAGTCCAGACAAGGAACTGCTGAGGGCATTCATGGAGGACACAGTCCCAGCAAGTGGGCCGGCTGGCACTTCAGCGTCAGTGGCAGCCCTTCCAGCCCTGGATCACTCAAGCCACGAGGCTATAGATGCCTTGGCCAGACTGAGAGACGCAGCAGTGAAGCATCATGGTAAGGCGAGATCTGTAAATACAGGCAGTGAACCACTGATGGTTGGTCAGTACCAGAGCTGAATGGACCTGCTGGCTGCTGGCCTAAGTGTCAAGTGGACAGCCTCTAGATGTGCTGCTCAGACAGGGCTAGGAGGCAAACGCAGCTGCGATAAAGCAGGAAGAAATAATACTTGCCTCCTTCTACCCTGATCAGGAGGCAGGCTGTGCTATCCAGGTCTTGGGAGTTATTTACTGGCCCCCAAGGGATGTGCAGCCATACCAGTGTTGGTAGGTGCTCAGCTGAGTCAGCGGTGATACACAGCAACACAGACCATTTTACAGGACCTACTGCATGCACAGAAGGGTGTGGAGCTCACTACATCGTTGTCTGGGAGACCCAGGTGGCTGTGGGTGTCAGGAGCTTGCCCCCAGGCCTGTAGGATGTTTATATTCTCCCAGTGAAAATCTACTGGAGGTGGATGTACTGCTGGGTGCTGGGCTTGACATCATCCAATACTGAATGCGTATGGTAAAAGCCATAGTCTGAGGCCATCCACACCATGTACCCCTGACTTTTCCACAGGCCATGTGGGTTGTGTGGGTGATGCAGTACCTGAAGGCCACGAGGAAATGGAATAGACTCCAAATTGGAAAAAGCAGGGGTGGCATTCCCTGCACAGAGCCCTTACGTATAGCCCTTATAGAAGCCAGACTGGTTGTGGCCAATGACTGAAGTCTTATCCTGACACTGGCGGTCAAAGCAATTTGCCTGTACCTGGGAAGGTGGGCAGTGAACCTTTCAGATGTTTCCACAAGGCTATTTTCACAGCCCAACTTTGTGTCTTCACCAGGACTTGGCCACCTGGACTAAACATTCTGTCACTGTTACATTGCATTGATATTATGTTAACATCCAACTGCCTTGCAGATTTGAAAGTCTTTATTCACAGTCTGAATGAAGCTTGCTGACATCAAGGTGGGCTGTAAAAAAGATAAGGTCCAAGGACTGGGCTTGTCTGTCAAATTCTTGGGTGTTATGTGGTCGGTAAGACCAGACTTATGACAGCATGCTAATGACAGGCATATGTGGGCTTGCTAGGTTTTCAGAAGATGTACTGCACCTAACTACACTACTTCACCCATTATACCAGATGACCAAAAGGGCACAACGTGGGCTGCATGGACACAGCAGAAGATGCTTTCAGAAACTCAAAGAGAGCTGTTGCACAGGTGCAAGTCCTGCAAGTCACTGAGCCTGATCAGCCATTTATTCTAACTGTCAGTGTGGATGACAATGGATTTGGCTGGGGCCTGTGACAAAACCAGGGGAAGCAGAAGCACCCTGCTGGATTTTGGCCACAGTTGTGGAAGGGAGACGAGAGCTGGCATTCCCTGACAGAGAAACAGCAGCGTTGCACACTGCTCTGCACATCTGTGAGGAATCTCAGGAAAGACATAGAGCTGGGTGAGGAGGTAGACTGCTCATCCTGGGTGGAGTGGCACGGGCCCCCACTCGCACATCTTGGGGGCTGCACCTCCAACAATGGGCCTCTTTCTCAGTTAGCTTATCTAGTAGGATGAACTGCAGGACTTGATCCCTTGTCCCTGTGCAGAAGGAAGAAGAACCTTTGCCTGATGATAGTGGTATGTATGGGAGTACAGTCAAAAAGCTACCCATGAAGGGTGTCATGGTTCAGAACATAAGCCCCTCCTCTCAGGGAAATGGCTTAACAGATGCCTGAGCAGGCATTGCAATGGCTGACCACTGGGAATAGCATCTGGCCAAAAATATTGGCTGTTGCATATGGGATGCTGCCAGGAATGGCATCTGACCACGGACAAAGATCATATACCTAGCCCTCCAGGCTAAAGTCCTTGTTCAACATATGGCCTGAACTTTAAATGTTAGATGCTTTGATATTGCTTATGGATGAAGCTGTTCAAATGGGAAAAAATGGTCTTGCAAAACCATAGGTTCTTGATTTGTTAACTCTGGGTGTTTGTGCCTTATTACTTATAGAATGTCATATTTATGCACCCCTGAACTTTGAGGAGCATAGAATGTGGGGAAACACTCAGACTGCATCAAAGCTGAGGAGGATCTAAAGATACCTGAGGACATGACCCTGCTTGGCTAAGACAGGCCCACAGTGGGGCACACTTAGTAACCATGACTTGGCACACATATACATGCATGATCTGGTTACAATACTCCACAAGAATGTAAAGATGAGATAACAGCCTGGGTAAGAATTGTACAATAAAGACACAGGAGGCTCTCACTCTTCTGCTCTGCCTTGCTCCACTCAGTGCTGCCAGCTATGGTTACTGATGTCTTGCACACGTGCATTCTTTAACCTTGGACCCTCACCCTCAACAATCTCCCTCGGCCCCCGAGCAGGCCAACAGCCTTCATTACTGGGAAGGCAAGAACCGCGTGTGGCTTGCTCCTCTGTGTTCCTGGCACCTTGTACAGGGTACAGTGCACTGGAGACTGTCAATAAGTGTCAAATGACGCACTCTCAAAAACAAAAGCCAAATGAATAAAATAAATGGGTGAATTCATGATTGACAAAATGAAAGCGATCATCCCTATTTTAGACCTCAACCTGTGTAGCAGATATCTGTGACTGTCTGCCACCCAGGACTGTATTAATCATGTTGTATTAGTTTTCCATACTTCACGACATTTTGACATCTTAGGATCTTGTGGCTCTGAGGAGAGACTGCCCATCCTAGGCTCAGCTAATTCCTTGAGGCAAATTTGCCTTTGAGGATATCTTCCCTGTGTACAAAAAATAATTCCTAATCCATATCGCCTGTCTGCATTCAGGAGGCTCTAACACTAGGGGACACTAACCCCCCTGCTCTAAATCACCCTAAGACCAGAGCCTACCAGCATTATTCACACTATCAAATCCTAATCCTGTGCAACAGTTTACCCTACCTCATCCAATCCTTCCATGAAAACTACAGCAAAGGCCTTTGTCCGCATTGTCCTCTCAGGTCTCTGGTGCTGTTCCACGATGCTCTGCAGAGGCTCGGTGTGCTGTGGGAACTGGGAACAGTCAACTGTCTCCTCCATGCAGTTGTTTCCTGAGCTACCAGCCTCACCATACCTGGATAAAAACAAAATCCCAGGTACATTTCAAAATAAATTCCACCCACAAAATATCCCCCATGCCAATCTCAGCTCATGCATGACTAGAGGGGAGTTTTCCTCAACTCCATCTCATGGGAGAGTGCATGCTTGACTGTAAAACAGTCAAAGGAACACATGGTGATTGGTTCAGAAATGGACACACAACCACATTCATGTTGCAATGAGTCTTTCACTAGGAAGATATAAAAACCATGATTTTTTCTTCTGCTGAAGTGAAGGTGTTAGGTTTGTGGCTGTGCACTAATTTTGCTAGCTAGAGGCAAAGAACCTGTTTGGAAGGGAGCCATCCAGCTGGGCGTGGTAGCATACACCGGTTATCCCAGAACTCAGGAGGCTGAGACAAGAGGATAAATGTGAGTTTGAGACCATGCTGGGCTACAAAGTGGGATCAAGCCCAGACTGAACTGCACAGGAGACCCTGTCCCCTCTTCCCCCAAAAAAGGTGGGAGGAGGGTGCAGGGGAACCAACCATGGAAGCAGTGCTGAGAGACAGGGAGAACACTCTGATTCTGGTGACATTATTAGTGCCAACACCACACCTGGACTTTGCAGTTCTTATAAGACCTTGGCAGATGGGGCTTGCTGTACTTTCAATTAAAAGAGTCTTAACTTACAGGTCTTCTTTGCTCTTGATGCTCCAAGTCATGCCTCAAAATAGCTGCAATTTCAACTTCAATAATGTAGTAGTATGTAGTAGTTAGTGTACAACAGGAGGGATCCTGGGCCCAAAAGACAGGGCAACCACTAAGACCTCTAAAGGCAATAGGTTACATCATGTACAGGTGCAAATTTTCCACGATGAAAGTGATTGCCATGGCTACCTAAAATGCACCAGCAAAATCTAAGTAAAGAAAAAAAGATCTCTAAGGGATTTCAGTTTGCATAGGAAAACAGGCCGGCGACTAACCAGCAGAGAGAGCGCGAGAGTGGGCATAGAGCCGGGGCTGCGGAGAGCAGAGGTCAGGTTCGCCTGCAGGTTGGCCCTGCAGCTGAATCCTGCATTAATTACAACCTTGATTTGGTAGTTGCCCTGGGAGTGTCTCCCGCTTCAAGGAAAATCAGTGCACTGAGTGCTTTCAATCTAGTGAGTGCTCCCTGGGTTATCAGGCCCAGATTCATTTCTTCTCTCACATCGTTATAGAGCAAATGTTATTACCCCTGTATTTATTTACTTATTTATTTACCTGATACAGGGTCTTGCTATGCAGCTAGACTCCTAGTGATCCTCCTGTCTCAGCCTCCCCAGCACTAGGATTACAGGTGTGTGCTCCTATGCCCAGTTTTGGTTGCCAGCTCAGCGCAGGACTGACACAATATGCAGTGCCAGGGAATGAACTCAGGTCCTTGCACTTTCCAGGCAGGTGCTTAGACCACTGGGCCATCTCCCTGGCCCCCTTATCCCTACTTTAGACATGCAGGTCCCTGTATTCCGAGGTTTCACAAAAGTAAGTGACCCTACACAATTCAGCAGTGAAGTCTGAACTCATGTGCAGGCCGCGTGCTTCTACAGTCACTGCTAAGCCACGGCAGGGATGTGGTCTGTACTGGATTCTACCCCAAGTACCAGAAGAGAAAATACCATTCCAATGGGATTTGTTGTTTTCCAAAAGGATCTCTAATAGGGTTCTTTCACATTATATTCCTCTGTATGTGTAAAATAGTCAACTTGGAAGAAATCTTTCCAACACACAAGTTTTTCTGAAGAGCACAGCTAATGAAGACAGCACACCTATGTATGGGCATGGCCTCGCTCCAGACCCCAAACTTCTCCGAGATGTCTGCACTCGGCCATCCTCAGAGAGATGGGGCAGGCAGATGCAGAATAAGTGGAGAGGCACCTCCTGGGCCCGAGAGCAGGATTGCCTGCGGTCGAAAGCAGCTAGGCGCGATCTCTGGCTGGCACCGGTCAGTGAGCTCGCCTTTGCTTGCAGCGGTGCACATGGAGCTTCTGAGAGCTTCGTCGTGCCTGCTGGAGGCTCCAGAGGCAGTCTGAGCCCCGGGCATATTGGCCACCTTGGCAGATTTCCTTTTTAAGCTTCATGTTGGCTTGTCAACCTCATCATCCCAAACAAGTTAAACAAACAATTTATTAGACTGGCAGCCCCACTGGATGCTGCAACTTTTATTTCAGGGGCTGTTGGCTTTTCCATTTGCAACTGCACTCTAATTATTTTCTTTGCAAAGGAAAGTTGTGCCTCATTCAGCTGGGTGAGAAGTGTATTGTGCGGATGCAGGCATGCAGCGCGCAGGCTGGCTATGAATATTCATAGGCTCTCTTAGCCATCACATCAAATCTGTGAGAGGATAAATATTTCTCTTTAAAATTAAAGCTGAATAGGATGCTTTTAAATCATCATTAGGCTTTAATATAAATGAATATATATATTAAGTATAAATTCAAATTAGATATACTTTGCAGATTCATAATTAGATAACCTGCTTTCTTTCCTCAATTGTATTTCTCAAAGCTGTTTTCATGATAATTTAAGTGTTTTGAAATAGATGTGAATAGACACATCAGATTATATAGAGTATTACTGCCTCCTTTATTTCAAAATTGCTCCTTTAGGTTTCTTTTCTTTCTCTTCTTCTTTTTTTTTTTTTTTTTTGTAGTACTGGGGAAGGTTTCTTGACAATTAAAAATGATCTTGGGCCGGGATGTAGCTCAGTGGCGCAACACCTGCCTAGCAAGTGCAAGGCCCAGAGTTTGATTCCCGGTACCAAAAACAAAATAGTAAAATGACTAAAAATGATCTTTTTTTCTGGTCACTGTTTTCAAGGATTGATCAGGGAAATTAGGATTTGTTTGATCTATTCAAAGATTTTCCTGAAATTCAGTTTTTACTCCCATAAAATCCAGTTTGTCCTTAGAAATAGACAATGGTTACAAATGTTAGGCGCCATTTGCCAGTGCTCACGCTGTGCTTTTCGTGTACAGACCTCCTTCTGAATGTAAAAGGCGAGCACCCTTGCTCCCTTGCTTTACAGATATAAGGAAACAAAGAGTTGAAGGAATCTTGCCTACCAGACCTGGCTAGTGAGAGAAGGATGCCGGCTATTAAGTGCGCTCACCGGCAGCAAGCACACTGAGCCTGGACCGTTTATCCTTTCAATCCACAGACATCTCCCATCCAAGTACTAACCAGGCCAAATCCTGCTTAGCTTCTGAGATCAGACAACATCAGGCACATTCAGGATGGTATGGCTATAGACAATCCATGATATCCATTAAGCCCCACACTCTTGCTTTACACTCTGGACAGACCTCAGGCACATGGCAGACAGAGCCTCCTCCCCTCACAGAGCTTGCACTCCCGTCAGTTTTCCTTCCAGACCTGAGCTGCAAAGCTGGACTTCATTGCCAGGCGCAGTGGTGCATGCCCATAATCCCAGCACTTGGAAGGCTGAGGCAGGAAGATCAGTGTGAGTTCAAGACCAGCCTGGGCTACAAAAGAGAGCTCAAGGTCAGCCTGAACTGCATAGCAAGACCCTATCTCAAAAAGACAAAAAAAAAAAAAAAAAAAAAAAAAAAAGCTGGACTTCATCCCACAGGCATGGGGAAGGGCTTCTTAGCTGTGGCTCAGCTCCCGCTAGAGTGAAACCCCTGCTGAGCATTTCTTGATTTGGGGATAGGCTTTATTTCATTACCTATTATAGTGAATGAGCTATTTTAAGTCTTTAATAAACACTGTAGTTGTTTGATAGGCCTATGAAAAAAAAGGAGAAGGAAAGTTGCTTCAGATAAAAACACTTCATTTGCATTTCTTTTTAAATGTGCCAGTTTGATTTTACTCTTTACACACTGAATTAGCTCTGCCTCTTTCTTCACTAGCAAGCACTTGACAACCCCAAGGAAGGTTCAGAAGAGACTGCATTTCCCTTCTATCCTACATAGTCTGAGGACCAAGGCTAGGGTCCCTCTGCCTGGTCTCTCCCTTTCTGAAGGTGGCCACCTTTCTGGCCAGCAGGTCTATTGGCTTCCTACTTTTTCCAGTCTCCAAAAGAATCACAGAGGAAATTTTAAAAGAAAGTTGTGGCTAGGCCTGGTAGTCTGTGCCCGGGTAGTGTGTAATCCCAGAGCTCCAGGAGGCTTAGGCAAGAGGATTTCACTCCTGGGCAACTTAGAGACTTAGTGAGATTGTATCTCAGTTTTTTTAAAAAGACCAGAGAGGATGATCAATGTGAACAACATGAAGGCCCTAGATCCAGTCACTAGGAGAGAGAGAAGGAGAGAAACTACCACCTCGGTCTTTGCCAGATTGACAGTGCCCATCTCTTGATCAGCAAAAGGGGAAGATGAAAAAGCCCCATCCATCAGCCCCACCCACTCATTCCTGTCCTTGTCACTGTCACCTCTTCAGCCTCTAAAGCATTTGGAGCTTTCTCACAGCAGGAAACTAAAACACGTTTTTCCCAGACATGATAGCTTAGATCCTCCCCGAGCAGTAGGACCTGTCTGTCTTCCCCTGGAATCTTTCATCTTCGTTTACGTTCCCTTCTTTCAGAGCTTCTTCCATAATTGATGGCCTTCTGAGTGGCACATCCATGGCATCTGCACAGTTGAATCAGGTGGGGGGCCTGGGGCAGGCGGCCTTGCAGGGGTCCCTGCCCAGCTTCAGCCCCTGTTCTCCTCTCCTCCATCTGCACTCCGCACTTTCACTTGCCCAGAGCATGGATGAGCCTTGGCACAGATCCTCTAGCCTCAGAAGCTGAGGGGGAGATTCTTGTGCCCATGATGAATTGCGGGGAGAGCCTCAGAGGGAACCTGTCATGGAGAAAGAGGGAGGAGGGAAGTAGGACAAGACCAGGGAAGGATCTGGGCAGTGATGGGGTTTAGGAAAAACTTAACCTAGCCCTGGACACACTGGGAGACCTGCGGCATCAATTGTATCGCAGAGGGGGTCCTGTCTTCCTCACTGCCAGCCGGCCATGGTCCCTGGAGTCGTGTATAACCCGCCAGACATCCCCTGCCAAGTGGCTGTCTGAAACCAAGGACAGTCCTTTGGAGGAAACAGCAAGGCATGCACCAGCAGCAGTCAGCTTCTATAGCACCTTGGGTGCTCAAGAAACACTTTGTTGAGGGCTGACCACGCAGTTCTACCCGGACCAGAAATCTCCTTTAACAAGCTTCCCCTCCTTCCTCCTTCCCTCCCTCTCTCTTTTTACTTCAAATACTGATTTTTATTATTAAACCAGTCCACATGGAGATTAGAGTCTATGTAAAAAAAGTGAGCAGTGAATGGATCAATAAATAAATACTTATGACCATTGCTGCGAAGGAAATAGAGTACTATGAGACGACAACAAGCAGGGCAGAGGGACCTATTTCAGGTTAGGAAGTCAAGGACGGCCTTTCTGAGTAGATGACTCCTCAGCTAGGGCCTAAAATGCACAGATAAGAAGATCTGGTTGTGGGAAAGCTTGTTAAGGACTCTAGGGAGGGCAGGTGGCAAATACAAGTCTCCAGGAAGGGGATCTAAATGTAAGAGGTGGTGGGGAGATAGCTCAGTAGAATAAGCACTTGCCTGGCAAGCGTAGGGTCCCGAGTTCAATCCCTGGTACACAAATAAATAAATAAATGTTGTAAGAATTGGTGCAAGACCCCAGGTGGGCTGGGGGTAGTCTGCTATGTAAGATGGTGCTGAGCCTTATGGGCCACACAAAGGAGTTTATTCCCATACCACTGAAACCCCTACAGAAAGGCATGTTAAGCAGGGAATTGGTGTTCTAGAAATGCTACTCTCTTGAGCTGAAACTTTGTTCAGCCTCATGCAGTTGTACCAAAGAAAATGGTGTCTTTTTTCTCTTCATGTGTGTTCAAGCTTGGAACTCTCCTAACTTGAGCAAAAATATGAAAGAAGAAGCATTGTCTCCGTTTAGGCTAAACCTGGCCCTGTTTCCCTGTAACCCGGCTTTACACAATGCAAACAGGTCCAGCCAGGTGCTGATGCACAGTCCTTAAAGCAATGACACAGGTCACCCCCAAGGAGTGCACGCAAGCGTGCTGCCAGCTGAGACCAGGCTTGGAGGAAGCAGCAGTGACGTCTCCAGGCATGACGATCACACATCAGACCTGGAGCACTGAGCCCAAAACACTGCACACTGCACCAATCTCTGACATACAAATTACTGTCTGTCTGTCTATCTGTCTGTCCCTCTCTCTCCCTCTCTCCATCTGTCTCTGTCCCTTTCTGTTTGTCTCTCTCCCTGTCTCTGTCTCTGTCTGTCTCTACCTCTCTCTCTCTCTCTCTCTCTTGCTCTCCACATTGCAGAGGTGACTGCAGGCCTCCTAGCTAGCCCAACTCAGATCGCTCATCTACTCCCCCCCCCCCCCCCCGTTCTCAGCCACTCATCCCTGAGCCACTCCCCTCTTTACAAATTAATAAAACTTGCTTTTACCCTGGGCCAAGGCTTTTGTTCTGTTTAACCATTGTTCTGGCTAGACTTAGAACACTTTGGCTCCCCACAACTACAAATATGGTGCAAGTATCTCTATAAAGTATCTCTATAAACTGCAAGTATCTTTATTCTTGCCATGGATTACACTGGTAGTGGGAGGTTGGAATTATTTGTTGGAATTCCGATACCTTTCCACTGGTATTACAAATGTGGAAGACTCTGGATCATGACCGTGGGTATTTAGTCTCTCTTAGCCTCCATGTTCACAAGTCAAAAAGACAGGAAAAAGAAAATAAAAAGATCAGTGCCAGAGTTTACTACCTAGGGTTGTGTGAGAACTCAATGAGATTACATACAAAGCACTCAGGAATATGCAGCAGTTCAGAATGCACATTTTTTAAAATCATTGAACACCTTAACAGCACCTAGCCATGTGCTTTCCTTTCACTTCTCTGAAACGTATGACCCCGCCGGGGACTTCCACGACACTGTCTGTGTCAGCTGCTGGGATCCAGCCAGCCCACACAGCCTGCCCTGTACAGAGCCCAAGAGCTGACTAGGCCTTGACCGAGCCTCTGAGATGATTGACAAGCTGAGGCTTCTCCTGGGTGAATGAGGAGCAACGAAGAACACGGACTTATTCGTTACTAAGTAACTGTGGAAGGCGCACAAAGCGGCAGCCCACCCTCTCGGGGAGCCATTACCAACCCATTTGCCTAATGGAGACTGAGATGAAAAGAGGGTAAAATAATTTATTCGAGAGCACACCACTAGGTGTGGTTAGGTAGTCAGGGTTAGACTGAGTCACCAGCCAGCAGGGACTACCTTCGGAATGGAGGGTCAGCTGTCCACCAAGGCATTGTACTGAACTCAAGGGATTTAATTCAGGCTCAGTAGAGACTCCATGAGGAAAGACAAGTGGCCACCTATGTGCCTCTGGGGCTGGAAGGACAACTGAGTATTGAAGGGACACAAAACAGCACTCTAGATTTGGCAAGAGGAACACACCCTGTGGCGTAGAAGCAAAGCACTGGAGCCAGAAGAGCCCAGGTTGTGTGTGTGCCTGGCAGCAAGTCCATTCTCCCTCTCTATCTACAGGGCCTCCTCTGGAGGATGGAAGGAAATCCCTTCCAGGGGAACTGGGAATATTAAATAGATGATGTACAGGAAAGGCCTTGTCAGAGCCTGACGCAGACAAGGTCACTGCTTCAGAACAGTAGCTGCTGCTATAGTATGAATCCGGACAAAACCAGGTGTAAGTGGTGGAGAGCAACACAGCCTACAGGACCTCAGTGTCTCTTGCCAAGTGACCACGTAATAATAAACAGATTTAGCCTGACCTAACGTTGCTTGTCCCACTCCTCCGTAGACCTGGAGCTGGGGAAAGGGATGAGCTAGGCTGTTGTGAGCCCTAATTATCCACTCCATCCCAACTCCAAAGGGTGTCAGTGAAGGCTGAGGAAGAAAAGGCAAGAGGAAACAACGAAGTTCGAAGTCCCAGTGACGTCAGCAATCAGTACTTGCACCGGGCGGAAGTGCAACGATAATGTCTTCCACTTGCCTGACAGGAGCGGATGGGCTCCTGTGCTGACAGATAGCTCAGGGCTCCACCCACAGTCCCTGGGCACTAGGGATTCTCCTTCCATTTTCTTGCTTACTACTTAGGGTGGTCTCTCAGGCTGAATTTGAGATGGCCCCACACTGGCTTTCTCTTGCACACAGACTACATCTGAGTACAACAAACACAATCTGGTCTGTAAAGAAATGAGAGGTCAGTCATTTCCGGGTCTTGGGCCAGCATTCTGGGGCCAGAGGCCATTCCTATGAACCTTCTGCTTCTCAGGTTCCTCAACACACTTCACACCTGACCACTGCATGCCACAATCAACAAAGAACTTTTTTAAGCTCTTTGAGGGACTCCCTGAAGTCCCCCACCCCCACAATGCACACACAGCTTAAAACACAGTGCAGCCCCATCCATCTTTTGGGGATAAAGAATTCTTTTCAAAGATATTCTGAAATTTCCAGCTAGGTGTGGTAGCAATACACAGTACAATAATCACTATTCAATAATCACAGTCCAATACTTGGGAGGCTGAGGCAGGAGGATCATAAGCTCAGGCCAGCTACATAGCAATAGCTTGTCTCAAAACAAACAAAGCAAAACAAAACTCTAATTTTTAACTCTTGTCTCTTTTATATCCCCTGAGGTGAGAGTTTTCTCTGCTGCATACTACGAAAATGTTTGTGTTCCATTTAATTTTATGTATTTATTTTTTGGTACCAGGGATCAAACTTGCACTTGCTAGGCAGGCACTTATGCTACTGAGCTGTCTTACTAGAAAATATTTATATTTTGTTCTAGTATATCCCTTTAGAATCAGCCTCTACCAAAATTTCCCTGATAAGGCTGGGGATATAGCTCAACAGCATAAGCACCAGCCTGGCAAGCACAAGTTTCAGAGTTCCATCCCTGGTACCGCCAAAAAAAAAAAAAAAAAAAAATCATCACTATCATCATCATCATCACCATCATCATCATCGTCATCATCATCGTCATCATCATCATCATCACCATCATCCCTGATAAAGTCCTGCTACACTTAAAACTTAGTCAATGACTCATTCTCCCTAGTGGGGAATGTAGCAGCTCTTAAGCAGCCATGGCAGTCCTCAGTTCCAGGTTTCGGGCCTAACCTCATCCTGGTCTCTCCACATGGCCTGGAGCAGCCCTTTCAGTGTTCTGGGTTTCAGCTTCTCCTTTCTGTGGAATGGAAATCAAATCTCTGTTCTCACCCTCTCTCTAGGGAGGTATTGAGAGGAATAATAAGGCAATGTCTATAAAGTGCCTTAAGTACTTCGGGGAAAGACATTGGCTAAATACCAAATGATAATAATAACACCGTCATCTTCATCCACATTATTATTCATGGGCTGAGAGAAGAAAGCAGTTGCTGATGGTGTCTTTGCTCTGTAGGAAGGAGGACTTCAGGCCCCAGGATGTTCTATCAATAAGTCAAAGCCAATAAATACCGAGCCCTGGAAGTGGAAGTTATCTAGCCATAAAGGCTGAATGTACAATGCCCATTTGTATTTGAAATGACAACAACTGACTCCATTTCTCATGTTTTATTTTTATAGCTAGTGCTCAGAGTTGCTAGAATTGAGGGGAAATTGCAGTCCTTTTCTGGGTGGTGAAAGAGTAAAAGGATTTTTTTTCTTCTTGGGTCTTATTACCCATCGCTCTCTTCTTCCAATACCTATTTTTTTCTATGCTGTCCATCTTCCCTCCCCTCTCCTCTGCACCCTACTCATTTCTGAGTCAGACTTCTAATCAGCAGACCTTGGGGAAGAGAAGAGGAGTTGCCCTTCTCACCCAAACTCATAAAAAGGGAGTCGCATAGCATCTGAGCCCTGTGTTGGATGCCAGAGCTAGGTCAGTGAGCAAGAAACAACCCCTGCTGGAAGTGGAGTCCCTTAAAATACTACAGACTCTTCCCTGGAGGCCAGGTGGTTGCATACAACTCATAAACAGCAGGACTTTTTATACAGTGAAACAACTGCCAGCTCCAAAAGATTTCCGGCTTACATTTCTGGTTCCGGAGGACATCTTTCCAGTACTATCCCAAATAAGCAGTGCATGGTTGGGGATTCACAAGATCACCCCCTAATGTGCAGGCACAGAGATGCACACATGCTAAAGCCCAGGATGTATACGCTATGGAACTACATCCAATGACAAGATTTCAGTCCAAGACTCCTACTTGACTCTTACATGTTCTAAACCCCAGGTTCTCCATACACAAAGTGAGAACAGAAAGAATGCCTCCATGCTCTTTCCAGAGGAGCTGTGTCAAAAGAGAAGGTGACGGCAGGGACAGCCATGAGGTTCTATTCAGCTGGAGGATGGGCGTGGCTGTTGAGGTGTTGCAACACTGCACAGTGGTCTCTGTGAGTAAATGAGGTCCCCTGAGCTATAGCAGACCTCCAGGCATCAGGCGGAGCTGCCTGGGCAGTTGAGAGCTTGATGTTTTCTGTTCGGGGATTCTGTGGGTACTAAGGGAATAGGAACCCACCACTACTAAAGCCTTACTTTTCAAATTTTATAGCCAACATTTTTTTCTGGTTGCAAAAATATATAAAATTTAGAGAATAAGGAGATATCATAAAAATTTTAAGTTCTACATAGTCTTGGAAATGTAAATTTTATGAGTATAGATTTCCAAACGTTTTGCTGTGTGTTCTCACATATGTTTTATACCCCCCCCAGCACAGCCCTAAAAATACCTTATTTTGAAACTGTCTTTTTTTACTCAAAAATTATACCCCAATTGCTTTCCCACCTGCTTTTATTTATCTAAAAGACTCTGCTGAGACCTGGAGATCTGCTCTCCAGATACAGCTCCCACTTTGAGCTTTGGCAGAATTCTTTAGGAGCCACCTCCAGAGCCACAAACAATAAGAACCTTCCCCAGCTCAAAGACGCCCAGGCTAAGTACATTTACAAGCCCCACTTGCTAAATTCTGAGACACTGACATCTTGTCATTTTTTCCCCCTCTTTTTAAAATTTCAAGCTGAAGTTTGATGTTGAATTAAAAATGTTGCCAGGGGCTGCCTGCAGGGCCCTCAGGCTAAAACAGTGGCAGCATCTGCCTGGGGAGACCCACAGGTCCTTCTTCGGACCATGGCAACATGCAGATGGCATCTGGGCCTGACAAAGCAGGCAGAAATGTGCATCCAAAGGGAAATTCAAGGATCACTACTCTTCTTTAAAAAACAGCCCACCTTGCAAGTGCTTGCCCATTCTATTTTGATTTTTATGACTAAATGCCCACAGGACGCATTGTTTTCAGATGCATCCAAGACAGTAGAGGGGAAGCAGCCATTGCGGGAGAAATACCAGAGCTCATTAATCATTCTGGGGTGCACTGAGGTGAGGAGTGAGTGGTGCTTCTGATCGGCACGTTTCTTTCACACAGTTGGGGTGCTTTCTGAGAGGACCAGATGAATAGGGGTTTGTAAGAGTACTAAGGAGACAGTAAAGCCCCTGACAGTGGAAGCCCTGAATTCACCTATGAGCTTGTTCCATGGCACAGCAGGAGAAACACAGCTGCCTCTAGAAAATGAAGCCAGGTGGCTGGTAGACGGGAATGGGAGTGAGACTTGCCTTTTGCTCTAGATGTTTTAGTTTCTTTTATATGTTGTACTATGCATGGCTTTCCTTTCAAAGTAATCAAATAATTTGGCTTAAAGAAAAATTGAGGCCTGGTACACATCCCTTGGGTAAAACATTCCTCGGTGAAGGTAGATTTCCTTATCCTTCAGATACTGTCGGAGCCTAGCCAGTCATTGCAGAATAGCTCTGACAGCCCCATTCTTTCCACAGTGTCTTTCTTTTGAAAATGAAAAGAGATAATTCAAATCAAAGAACTATCAAAATGAGTTCAATTAATAATCTTGATGATTGAGTATATTATGTTTTTCCTGATTGTAGAAAAGAAGTGACAGCCTTAGATGTCACATATAGCTTTCAATTAGTGAGACTGGCTTTTGCACAAGTTCTTGTTATTGTCACTATATTGCTGATACTATAGATGTTATATAAAAGTAAAATTAAATATATTCATTATCCCATAACTCAAGCTCATTCTCAATTCCAGCTGTGCAACCTCTTGAAATTTAAAAATTATTTATCCCCTCTGAATAGCATTAAAAAAAACTAGTAGTATTATTATTATGTTAGTACATCCTGCAGGGGGAAAAAACAGATGTTGAAACTTCACACTGATTCATAAGTATGTGGAGGAGGAAAGACGGCTGTAAAATGGGGCAGAGGCAGTTTGGAAGAGCAGTAGCTGTCAAGACCACTAAATCTTACTGAGAATACCCACATAATTCTCACAAGCAATACCTTCTTAAGCAGCCTCTCAGTGGGTCTTTATCAGGATGCCATGCTTTATTTTATTCCCCCTACCCTCACGTGTTTCTCCCCCCAAGACAGTTTTCTCAAATCCTCTGCAGAGATGGTCACTGAAGCTTATGAGCACCTGAGACTTGGCCTTTTTCTCCGTTGAAAGCTGTTCCTGGTGATGACTGCAGTAAATTATGAATGCTGGGGGAATATGTGAGGAATAAGTGCACGTAAAAATTGCTCATGCTACTTTCTTTCTCTCACCAGTTGGCTACTGAGCATGTGCTAGTGGTAGACACTCGTCTATGACAGTTTTTTCTCAATGGGGGGCCATTGCCACCCACTGCAGTCATTGGACCAACATCTGGAAACATGTTTTGTTTGCCACTAGGAAGTTCCCCAGATAATGAGTGGCCAGAGGTCATGAAAGCTGCTAAGCCTCACAGGTGCAAAACCGCCCCTACAAACAGCCGAGCCACCCAAAGGTCAAAGGCACCAAAATGAGCAATCCTATTTCAGGAGTTCGAAGGAATTACATCCCCAGACACAGAGCCTTACATTTGTGCAATACTTACATTTTTTAAGGAGTTGGGAAACATACTGTAAAAAAATAATAAGTAAATCTTAAAAATCATAGGTGGTATTTTTGAAAAAGACAAAGTTGATCAGAGTAAGAAGAGTCAAGGATCTAAGAGGGGAAGCATTGGAGAGAACTGTGAGACAGCCAGTGAGAGCTGAGGGATGTGAGAGCACTAGGCCTATTCCAAGCAGGCGGAGCAGCTAAAGCAAAGACCTGAAGGCAGAGCAGTCTGCCAGGATCATCATCTAACAGAAGGAGGCCAGAACTGGAGGCAGGGAGAGGAGCAGAAGCTGAGATCAGGGAAGGAGCAGGAATCTAGATCAGAGGGCCTGGGGGGCTGCTAGAAAGACTTCCGCATTTACACTGAAAAAGTGATTTGGAGCACAGGCGTGACCTGATCTGACTTGCACAGTATTAGCTGGTCTATTGCAAGTAGAACAAAGAGGGACAAAGGTGAAAGCAGACATACATATTTGTTAGAAATCATTGTTAGGTGGTGGCATCCACCACCTGGATTAGAGCAGTAGCCAAGGAGGTGGTGAGATGCAGAAGGATATGTTTTGAAGGAAGAGCTGATGGGATATTTGTGATGGATTGGTGTAGAGAATGACCTGAAGGTTTCTGACCTGAATGAGTAGAAGGACAGGACTGCAGTGTGCTCAGATGGGAGAAGATAGCTGGGTTTAGAGCACATTTAGTGAGGAAGACAGAAAATGGGGGATGGGGGAAGTAGGACAGGACCAGGGAAGGATCTGGGCAGTGATGGGGTTTAGGAAAAGTCTGGCCTAGCCCCTGGACGAGTCTCAGGTATTTATTGGATTCCTGAGTAGAGACAATGAGTCAGCAATTAGACACAAAAGTCTGAAGTTCAGAAGAGAGATGAAGTCTGGGAATGGAGATGCACGAATTAAATAAATTAAAATGAGATGTGACAAGATGGCCTATAGAGTGACATAGCCCCCCATTCTCCTTGTTATGGTTTGGGTCTAGTTGTTCCCCCAAAGCCTCATGCAGTCATGGGGCAGGGATTAATTCATGATCCATTGGGATTATGGGTGATCCAAGGCTGAGATTATGGGTGTGAGTGCTACACCCAGCCTACGGCAGGTAGCCTAAAGGTAACATAAGAGAGAAGGAGAGACAGACTTCCTCTCTGTTGCCTTTGTTGCTGCTACTTCTCCATTGGCTCTCTTTGTTCTTTGTCACTGCCCTGAAAGTTGCTCTCTGCCGTGTGCTGCTCTGCCTTGGACCCAGCAGAATATGGACTGAAACCTTCAGTAACTGTGAGCCAGAAGGGGAAACAGGCTGGTCATCCACCTTAGTCCTTAGGACATTCAACTACCAGAGTCTGGAGCTGGTACTCCTGAGCCAATACTAGTTTAAGTGCATGCAAGACCTCATGTCATTGAACCTTGAGCAATAAAAATTCAAACCAAGATTCCACACAGTGTGTATCCCTGGTGAGTAACACTGCTGCTTGTAGTTCAATCTTCAGGCACTGCAGCAGAACATACTGTGATAAGGCCAGAGAGAGAGAGAGAGCTCGGCAGGCCAAGTACTTGCCTGGCAAGCACAAGGTCTCAGCTTTAATCCCCAGTACTCCATGGTGTGCCAGCCTCAGAACTGTAAGCACACCATGCCAGCCCCAAAGCCAGGAGTGGTTACACCTGTAATCCCAGCACTGGGAAGGCTGAGGCAGGAGGATCACTACAAGTCTCAGCTGTGCTGTGAGACCCTGTACCAAATAAATAAATAAAAGATTTTTTAAAAAAAAATACTGTGGTAGTCTTTCTGGTCAGTCTTCCTCCTTTCTCTGAACTGAAATTACAAATCTCAAAACATTGATGGATGAAACATCTGAGCGGCACACCTTGCACGTTTGATTCTCACAGAGTGGAAATAGAAAGTTCAAGCCCTGAAGTGGGCTTCGAGTCTGCGTGATCCCATTTGGCTGAATCCCCAGTCAGAGGAACTGGAGAGCAATCAAATAGCCACTTTTCCTTGCACAGGGCACATGCAGGAGGCTGACAACCCTAATGTCTTTGTAGTTACATAACCGCATACACTTCATTGTTAATTCCAGACAATAAATGTCCTTTATACCTCAGCCACCACTTAATTGTGTGCAAGAAGAAATGTCAATGCTTTTCTCTTTTTGTCTTAATTATGGAGAAATAGCTGCAAACCTTTGAGGCAAGAATGGTTCTTCTTAGACAGATACATCTTGTTTTTCAAAGCAGATGTGCTAATGGAAAGATACGTGTAAGTGATTTGAGGATTTTGTAGTGGGTGTCATTGAATTAATCAATACCCACTTTCCTCTTTGGCTAGTCCTTTCAGAATGGCTTCATTTCATCCTAAGCTTCAGGGATTTTTGGGTTTTTTGTTTTTTGTGGGTTTTCTTTTTTTCGTTTTTTGCAGTACTGGGGATTGAATTCAAGATACTGTGCTTGCCAAACAAGCACTTATTCTACTGAGCTAGCTCCCTGGCCTCCTAAGCTTCAGTCTTGAGAGGCATGAAAACATAGCCGTGGAGCATTCAGGCTTCTGAGGTAGCCAGTCATAGTTTAAATTCAACTCCACCCATTTTTTTTTTTTTTTCATGAGCATAACAGATTTATCGGGGAAAGAAAGTCCTGTATGAGAGGACAGAAGGGAGGTCCTGAGCAGGTTATCCCAAGGAAGCTCTCTCCTCCAGAGACGTTTATAGAGGAAAACCATGTGGTGGGATGGGTCTAAGGTAGTAGAGAACATGGGAACTTGCTTAGATGGGTATGAGGTAGAAACCTCCAAATGATATAGGAAAAACTGATCTGCCAGCCTGAAAAATTCCTGGGACGAATTTGTGTTCTCTAAAACCACAGAACAAATTTTAGGAACAAATGGAGGTAATGAGCAGAACAGGTTTATTGGGGGAAAGAAAGCTCCTGTCTGAGAGAGGGATGGGGACAGGATGGGACAGGACGGGGTGGGGGCTGTCCCAATCAGGTTGTCCCCCTCAACTCCACTTTTTAACAACTGTCTCCCATTAGACACATTACAGTTTTTAAGCACAATTTTCTGTGTTGGTAAAAGAGGATTTAACCCTGCTTTAGTGACCAATGCACAACAGTGTGAATTTGGTACAAATAAGCACCTATGCATTCAGAATCTGTTATTACTTTTTTTTTTTTTTTTTTTTTTTTTGTCTTTTTGAGACAGGGTCTCATTATGCAGTTCAGGCTGGCTTTAAGCTCACTTTGGTAGCCCAGGCTGGTCTCAAACTCACACCGATCCTCCTGCCTCAGCCTCCCAAGTGCTGGGATTATAGGTGTGCGCCACCACGCCCGGCACTATGACTTTTCTATTTCTGGGCTTTCTTAAGGATTAACTGAAAAATGATTTCTTTTTTTTTTTTTTCCAGGACTGGGGTTTCAACTCACAAGCTTGCACTTGCCAGGCAGGCACTTGTGCCACGGAGATATCTCCCCAGCCCCTTGAAAAACAATTATTTAAAAAATTTTATGGTAAAGTCAGAAAATATTCATTGCAGAAAATTTGGGAAATACAGAAAAAAATTTAAAACAGCTAAAATTAAAGTCTCCTCTCCTCCAGCCACGGAGAGGAAGCACGTTCACCCTTGGTGTCACATGCATAATGGTGCCTTTGGGCACTCAGTTGTTCAAAACACTAAGACACGTGTTACTGCAGCAACATGAACATGTCCTGCTAAGGTGTCCTACTAGGCTAATTCAAATACCATAAAATTCACCCTTTCAAGGTGTATGGTTCAGTGGTTCTTAGCAACCAACTGTCCTTGGTATTTGAGGGGAACTGGTTCTAGGAACTCCTGTGGATACCAAGATCCAGGGATGTTCACATCTCTTAGGTGAAATGAAATAGAACTTGCAAATGACACACAGACACCGTCCCCTCTACGGCTGCTCCTCAATTTATAATGAGGCTGCAGCCTCACCCCTGGAGAGTAAACCTGCTGTAGGCCAAAGACAGTGTGAGTCTCAAGCGCCCTTAATACAGCTAAGCTGGCGACCACAGCGGCTGGGCCACACCGCACACTGTGGAGCATCCACCACTGCTCTAGGGCTCTCTGTGCTCCCCCAAATCATAAGGTGGCATCATTGTGCACACTGCTTACTGAGTGAAAGAACAAAATTCAGACTCTGAAGTAGAGTTTTTGATAAATGCATACCACTTTCATATGATCATACAGTTGAAAACTTTTCAGCCAACTTGCTATAAATTGGGGTCTAGCTGTACCTTAAATCATCCCTACATTACTTAGAAGACCTATTACAATATAAGCACTATGTAAATAGCTACACTGTGTATTACTTATGGATTAATGTTTACAAAGTCCTGGGCTCAGCAGGATGGCTCAGCGGTCTAAAGCGCCTGCTTAGGAAAGCTTAGGTGGCTGCAGGGACCGCGGTTCAATTCCTGGCACCACATGCTGCGCCAGCCCTGCCCTTAGGGCAGGCTGAGGTGGCCACAAAAAGAAATAAATAAGCAAACAAAAGTTCTGAAACAAGAAAAAAAAAATTCTTTAATGTTTGCAAAGTCCTTACATATACAGTAAAGATGCAGATTTTCCCCTCAGTATAAGATTTTACTACACTGACAGAGCTGTGCAAAATTACTACTAATTTCAAAACCTCTTCATCATCCCCCAAATCAACCTGTATTCACTAGCATTCACCATGTATCTCACTCTCAACAGCTCCTAGCAACCACTAATCTACTCTCTGTCTGGATTTGTCTCTTCTGAATAATCCACACAAGGGCAATCAGGTAACACAGTCTTTTGGGTCTATCTTATTTTCTTTAACATGATTTTTTCCAGGGTAATACACATGGTAAAAGAGATCAGGGTGGTATTCTTTTGTAGTGCTGAATAATATTCCAGTCTGTAGTATAATAAAATTTATTTATTCATTTATCCAGTTGCCAGACTTCTAGGTAATTTTACTTCTTGGCTATAATAAACATTAATATACACATTTTTGTGCAAATACTTTTTAAAATAATTTTTATTCATTTTAATGAGAAAAAAGATAAAATAGCAATGAAACAGGTCCATTGTTTCAAATTTCAAGACAGGTTAGTAGGACATTTACAATAGTTATGTAGTATATTACTGTTTTCATAGTAGTTATTTAAAGGGTAAGATGCAGACATGATATCTTATCTAAACAATATTAGTACAAACTCTTACTCCTGGTGAATGTGCAAATATGTTTTGAACAGTCATTAAGAACAAAAACATTTTTCAGATCTAAGGAGAATATTGAAGTATTTCCCATTAAACAGTTTAAATTTATTATTATATTTCAGAAATGAAAACATATAAATGTAGTAAACCCAAAAACCTAACACACAAATCAGTAAGTCAATATTTTAACACATTTAGGTCTTCCCTAGAGCTAAATATTATAGTAGTTACAAACCTTTTTCCTATCCTGAAATAACCATTACCATAATGTAAATTAATAAGTTGTTTTACTCTGCAAGTATCCTTAGACAATTCTGTATTTGAGGGAATTTGTTCGTATTGCTACACATAGCTCTAGTACCTTTATTTAATGTGTTATACAAAATCACATAATAGATTTATCCACTCCATATTTGTTGAAACTTTACATTGTTTGTTAGTATTTGTTAACATGATCTGAACATCCTTGTGCAGATATTCTTGCATCCCTGGATCTGAAATGACTGATCCATTTAGGCTCTGCACATTGGCAATATTAATAGATTTTTGCCAATTTGTTCTCCAAAGTCAGACTGCCTTAAATTCAGTTTTAATGTTATTTGTCTAGACTGTAAACTTCTTGACTATCGGGCTGACCCAGTGTCTAACGTGAACTGACCAGAAGAATTTGGGTTGGTAAATTGTGGGAAAGTATTACAAAGGACACAGTACATACTGTGTGGTGGGTCATCCCTAAAAAACATAGTGAAGTCCTAACCCGACAGTGACCTAAACTGATAATATAGTCTTTGCAAATGACCAAGTTAAGAGCGCTGTGTCCTTACTAACAGAGAAACTTTAGGCATAGATCCATATACTCGGGAAGACTACAGAAAGTCATGAATCTGCAAACCAAGAAGTGTCAAAGATTTCCAACAGATCACCAGAAAGGAGAAGAGAGGCCTAGAACAGATCCTACCTCATAGCCCTCAGAAGGGACCAACTCTGATGAGGCCATGACCTACAACCTCCAGCCTCTGAAACTGTGAGACAGTAAGATTTTTTTGTTCCATTTTATAGACCTTTGGTGCAGCAGCTGTAGTAAACTGAGTAAATATGCTCAGGAATGAGTCGCTTTGGCCTCCAAGGGAAAGATCAATGATCTGAAGTTGGTGAATATTTCAAATTAATTTGTCATCAATATCTCTATCCTTT
>PVJA010006750.1:0-17500 GCA_004027025.1 Myocastor coypus
AAGGGGGAAAAAAAAAAAAAAAAAAAAAGTAATGTGGATTTAGAAAGGTTAATGTTTAATTGTTTGATCAATCTTATATACCTATATGTATTAATCTAAACTGATCTGATGATGAAAATATGTAATATAACCATTGTTAAATTTAAACAATAAAAAAATTGGGGAAAAAAAAAAGTATGAGACAATAAAAGCCAGAGATTTGTTATTGATATTTGTCATGAAGCAGTAAACAGGTTGAAATTGAAAACACATCCTCATTTGAAGGAAAGACTCCATCTGATTAAAGCAAAGCCTATCCAAAAAAAAAAAAAAAAAAAAAAAACACAGCTGCTCTTTGATAACATAATATATATGCATTTTCAAACTTCAAGATGTAGTGCACACCTTTCCTTTTTAAGAGTCGGCAAAAATAATTTTTATTATGAGATTTCAGTAAAATGAGAATAATTTTACTTTTTATGTTTTGTTTGTTTTGTTTGGTACTGAGAATTCAACCTAGGACCTCACACTTTCCAGGCACACACTGTGCTGCTGAACTAGATCCCTGACTCTTGGTCTATATTTGAACACACCTTTTCAAACACCATTCTGGCATTGAAGACCAGTGGAAAAGTGGCTGGGACACATTGTGTCTTTTTGTATTGGCCAAACACACAGATGCTCAGATAGATGTCCTCCTTGTCTTTCAGCACCACTCCTGGACAAGTTACCTGAAAGAAATTAAACAAATAGATATGTGTTTCATAAATTCCCTAAATTTTCTTACTAAAATAACAGTATATTTTACATAAGATGGTAGTCTGTTAGCCTAATAAAATACTCAAAATAAAAAGAGAGGTATTCCAGTGTTTACAGAGTCAAAGGAAATGCCTTTACAGTTTCTATCCCTCTGAGAATAGTATAATTTTCCATTTGGTTATTTGTGTCACATTTAAAGCTCCAAACGCTAGCTCTTGGGATAGACACAAATAGTTTTAAACAGTCAGCCTAAGGGTCCCACTTTACAGTGAATGCTGACATAAAGTTATTCGGTGTCATTTAATCTCAAAGGATTAAAACTCAGCGAAACTATAACAGTATACCAGAAGACAAAAAATGCACATATCTGATCTTAATTACTTTAAATAGAAATCCACAGATACCCTCATTAAAAGCAGTATGTTAATTTTTCAGGGATAATGAACTGGAAGTTTCTAACCCAATAAAGTAATTTTAAAGTATTAAACTGCATTTAATCATCATAAATTTTTTGACACAGCGTCTTGTTTTGTACTTCACACTGGACTTTAACTCACCATAGCCCAGGAGGGCCTCAAGCCCACCACAATCCTCCAGTCTCAGCTTCCTGAGAGTTGAAATTACAGTTATGCATCACTATGCCTGAGTTATCGTTATAACTGACAGAAAATACATTCAGAAAATATGGAGTTCCTCAATAATACATAGCACAATCTCTTCATATTCAACATCCCATATTCAATAGCTAACAATAAACTATACCCTTAATAGGATATTAGAAGTTGTCTAAGATTTGAGTCCAATATAAAAATACTACCAACAACTCAACCCAACTAGTATATTTAATATCCAGTGAGTACTTTTATTGTTCTTTAAACACAAACATTACTGTCTCATGAGTATAATTGGATCCCAGAGTTACAAGAACAAAATAAAATGGCAATGCTAAACCACAAAAGGCAGGGTGGGTGTAATTACTGTAATAAGACAACAGACATAAAGCAATGATCAGAATGGCCTGGCTTATGGAGTTGGCTAACTAGTTATGGTGTTCCCAAAAGTGAAACAGATAGGATGCCTACTAAATTTTTACAAAATGAGCAAAAATCTAACAAAATCATAGTGATGGACAACCATAGCTCCTCAACCAATTCCCAATCTTAAGCCAGTTTGTAGACTTAGACCTGATGAATGAAGGGGAGGTTGGGTTCCTTGGAGGAAGAATACCAGGATACTACCAAAAAGTTATTCTATTAGTCTTTCTCCCATCATTCCCCAAAAAGACCTACAATTTTTTTTTTTATCACAGAAAAGGAGATGATCAGAAATTTAGGTGACTACTGAGCATTGGTTTTGAACTAATGCTGACTCCAGCATACCCAAACCATTACCGTGACCCTCTAACTAGGGACCTAAGGATGTCATGCGACTAATGAAGTGTCAACCAAGGTCCAACTCAAGGTGGGCCATTAAGTCCCTAAATCTACCTTGTAGTCATTTCCTACTATGGTTTAGATCAACACTGTTCGTCCAACAGTTTCATTTATACAAAGATGGGGCTTTAGGAATATGATTTGGGGTGCTATGGCAGACTTTGGTTAGAGATGGGTCCACTGGAGATATGATCTAGAAGGGTATACTATATTCATGCCACTGACTACCCCTTCTCTGCTTCCTGACCATCAGGACATGAGCAGCTTTCCTGTGAGAGATCTTTCCACCATGTTCTTTCTATCTTGCAGCCAATAGATCATGAACTGAAAATATGAGCTAAAATAAACCTCTTTCTTTAAGCTGTGGGTACAGGACATCATGTCTCAGTGATGAATACAGTAATTAAGTCATTTCCTCAGTTCCAGAAAACACAATTGGGATAGATATACTTCATACTTGGCACAATGCCCAAGTGGTTCCCTAAACATCAGAGTGAGGGCTATTATGGGAGAAAAGGCCAAACAGAGTCCATAGGAATTGCCTCTACCTGACAAAACAATAAATCAAAAGTATTCCTGAAGGCCCTGCAGAGATTAGTGTCATCACCAAAGACATGAAAGATGCAGTTTCTACCACTTCTCCACTTAATCCTATTCCACCTACGTAGAAAATACATGTATGTTGGAGAGTGACGGTGGATTAAAGTAAGTTTAATCAAGTGGTGACTCCATTTGTTGCAGCTACAACAGATGTGGTTTCCTTGCCTGAGCAGATTAACACATCCCCTGATAGTTGCAGTATAGTTAATGATTTGGCAAATGCCTTTTTCTCCATACCTCACAAGGAGCAATTTGTTTTTAGCTTTCAAGGTCAGCAATGCACCTTCACTGTCTTCCCTCAGGGGTATGTCCTACCTCCAGCCCTATGTTATAACTTATTGCACAAGAATCTTGATCACCTTTCTCTTCCTTGAGGTGTCACATTGGTCTGTCACATTCTTGCCATTCTGCAGATCAGACCAAGCAACCACCAGGTATTAGCCACTCTGGCCTTACTGAGAATAAATTTATGTGTCAGAGCAGGGAAATAAATATAACTAAAAGTCAAGGGCCCTCTACTTCTGTAAAATTTCAGCAATCCACCAATATGGGACATGTGGAGACAGCTTTTCTGCGGTGAACAGTAAGTTGCTGCATGTGGCTTCTCCTATAACCAAAACAAACAAACAAAAAAGGACACAAAACCCAGGGGCCTACTTCAATTCTGATGGGAACACATTCCTTCCTTTGGTGTGTTACTCTGACTCATTTACCAAGTGACTTGGAAAGCTAGTTTTGAGGAAAACTCAGAACAAGTGAAGACTGCAACAGGTCCAGACTGCTGTTCAGGCTGCCGTGCCTCTTGGGCCATATGATCCAGCAGATTCAATGGAACCTGAGGTGTCAGTTCCAATGAACCTGGACAGGAGGCTGCTTGGAGTTTCTGACAGGCTGTCAAAGTGAATCACAGCAAGAGCCTTTAAAATTTTAGGACAAGGCCCACCATCATCTCCATTCAACTATTCTCCCTTTGAAAATAGTTTCTGGCTTTCTATGGAGTTTTAGTAGAAAATCAACACCTGACCCTGGAATACTGAAACCTGAGCTGTCTATCATGAACTATGTACAATCTGACTTACCAAGTCATAGAGGCAATAGTCCTTCATTAAATGGAAGTGGTATATAAGGTGTTGAAGATACAAGTTATATCAAGAATTAGCCAAGTGATCATGGCACTTACTCCTACTACCCTGCCTTCTGTCCTGGCATGCACCTATGGCCTCATGGCAAGTACCCTATGAATGGAAAGAGGAAAACAATGCTAGAACCTGATCCACAGATGGTTCCATATATTATGCAGCATGACTAAAAGGAAGCAGCTGGAGCACTATACCTTTATTCCAGGACATTCCTTAAGGGCAGTGGTGATGGGAAATGTTTACAGTGAACAGAACTCTGGGCAGTGTAACTGTTTGTACATTTTGTTTGGGAAGAGAAAAATGACCAGATAAGTGAGTATATACCAATCCATAAGGTACAGTCAAGGTCTGGCTGGATGATCAGAGACTTGGAAGAAACAGAAATGGAAAAATGGTGACAGGACATTTGGAGAAGAGGTATGTGGGTACAACTTTGAGAATATACTAAAGCTTACTGAAATCATATGCTTTTTAAAAAGGGTATATTTTATCCTATGCAAATTATATTTCAATTTAAAAAGATAGGAATATGAATAAATGTAAAACAATAAAAAACATACTATGCAAAAAAATAGTACAATTATATTCCTGAGAAAGCTGGACTGGCTATCTTAATACAATATAAAGTAGACCTCATTAAGAAAAAGATTACCAATAATAAAATAGAACATTTCTGATTCATAAAAAATTTAACTAAGACATAACAAAATTAAATGTGTAAGTGTCTAATTTTTCAGTCTCAAAATAAATGAAGCAAAAGAACTGTATAACAAAATTTAAATATTTCCTCCTAAGTTTCCTTTTAATTTTTTTTTAATGTATTTAGTAGAGGGTCTACAGGGCCTACAGTGTCTCACTACATAGATCGGACTTGTAGTTATTCTCCTGTTTTCAACTTCCCAAGCACTGAGATTACAGGCATGCAACAGCAACCCCAGTCTCAATCTCCATCTCAGCCACCCCTGGCATGACATGCTGGGGATCGAACCCTGGCCACTGTGCTCTGCCTAAGCAGGCACTTTAGTCCACTGAGCTATCGGCCAGCCCAGTAACTGATTTTAATAGCAGCCAAATAATCATAAAAGGTGAAAAAGAGGTAAACAACAATGTTTATTAGTTTTACCTGTTATTTACAATCATTCAACAACAGAAAGATATGTGTACTAAAATGTATCTGAAAATGCTAAGATAGGATAATACTGTTGGTCATGAAACAAGTCTCAATAAACATTTGAAAAGAATAAAATCATGTAAATTATACTATTTACTCATGATGGAATTAAACTAAAACTCAGTAATAGGAAAGGATCTGGAAAAACACACCTATCTGGAAATTAAACAATACAATCCTAAATCATTCATGAGTCAAAGAAAAACTGTCAAGACAAATTGGAAAATACTTCCAAGTACATGAAAATTAAGAATTATTAGAATACAAATACTGTTAGTACAGTGGGATACAATTAAATCACATCTAAAAGGGGCACACACCATAATCAAAAAAATATAATGAATATGTAGTTTTTAAAAAATGCAGTAAAGATCACATTATTGCTCTTCCTCAAAATACCCCCCTGGTTTCAACATACATCCCATCATTCTGACACTACTGAGCCAGTTCTCAGAGTCCTTCTCAGTAATGATCTTCAATTGCACTGCAATGGCCTTAATGACCTGAATCAATTCAAAATATTTATCTTCCATAGTGGTTTTGACTTTGGGGAACAGCCACAAGTCATATGGTGCCAGTTCCCATGATTAAGGTGGACAGGGACACACCACATTGATTTCACAAGCTTGCCTTTCCATTGGGTAGCACCTGGAAGCAGTATTCACCATTCCAGATCTGCTTCACAAAGTGGCAAGAACACTGAGATCTAGATGAAGCCATCTGCTGGTTGTCAGACCTACTACCAGTTTTCCTGGTCCATCAATCTAGAGCATGATGTGAAAATACCCAGCCTCTATAATCAAGTGTGTCAACTTTCCTAACAAATGTCCCTATATATCTATTCTACTGGTTCTAATTGCTCTGGATCCTTGCACATTACCCCAATGCAATTAATTAAATTAACTAAAATGTTACAATAGAATGTAGCATACATATATAACCAAAATGCCGCAATAAAAGAGCATGTGTGTGTGTGTGTGTGTGTGTGTGTGTGTGTGTATGTGTATACATGGGAGGTGGAGTGGGAAGGTATTTATACATAACAAAAAATTTTGAGGGCTATGTGAATGCCCATAGACCTGCCTACCATCTTCACAAATAAAACACTACAGATAGAGGAAGCCTCCTGTTCTTTTCTTCCTAAAAGCCCTGCTTTCTCTTCCTTTCAGTAGCATTATTCTGTGCTTCATATGTACCATCCCTCAGCATTTCTCAACATTTCTCTTTGCAATATCTGCATGAAATTACATGATTATGTCCAAGTTCTGCTTAGTTATCTGGCATAGTTTAAAATAAATGCCTTAAAAATAAATAAAATTAGCAGTATATGACTGAAAAAAAACTATAATCATATCAATGAGCACAAACAAAAACTCCTAAATAGAAAATTGGCCAGTAAAATTAAGCAAAAGAGAATGATACACACATCTTGACTTTTAAAAAAAAATTAAAGGGATGAAAAAGAGTTCAACATCAAAAAATGTGTCATTTTTTATAGATACAGGAGCATTATGATAATTTCATTAGATTAAAAACGTTTAAAATAATTCAAGATACTTTTAAATGAGAAATAAAATGGTACTATATTAACTCAACAAATGGCAGCTCTATAACCAATATTAATATTATGATAAAGTATACATGAAATTGCAAGAGTTTAAAATAAATGGGCCATTATCAGCAATTTCACAAGATTCTCTGTAATTTTCCTGGGAGAAATTCAGAAGCATAACTTGAAATCTGAAAAAAAATATTTATTATTATCTCTGTTATTTAACATTTTACAGAGTATCTAGACAACAATATAAGGATGAGGAGGGCAAAACATTACACAGAGAAGCCAAATCAGTCTTATCAGAAAAAAAAAATTTCCATATAAAAATTCAAGCAACTACTGGAATTAATATGTCAGCAAATGCAGAAATAATGAAAATGCCCATCAATAGAAGGGATAAGTAAAAGATGGTAGATGTATGTAAGACAGTTAAAATTATTCTTGCCTCACAAAATCATGTGAATGAATTTTTAGTTACATGTATATGTATGTCTGTATATATAGACGAGTTTATACTAAAAAGACAGATAGCTACAGATACATATCTACATGCATACAAACATAGAATGAGCTAGATTTCAAGAGTTCAGGTGTAGAGTAGCTAGGTAACAGAAAACCCAATAGGGTATGGTGCTGTCAATATTATAATTATTAGTTATTACATGGGATTTGTGCACTTTCTGAATATATGTTACAGCCTCAGAAAACTATTTTAAAAAATCAATAATATGCAATTTTCCAATTAAAAAAAGTTTAAACAGAAATTTAACAAAAAGAATCATAATAATCAATACTCAAACGACCAAAAGTGAAAATATAAGCTTCATTGGAAGTTATATTACAGAGAAGCAACTGAGGTTTAATATCCAAAATATACTGAAGAAAAATTTCTCACATTCTTCAAGGAAGGCTATGAAGGCACTAGTCAGTGAAAATGATGCTAGGAAGTCACACAGCCAATCTAAACAAAACCTGGGGCTGGGAGAAGCCAGAAAAGAAATGGAAAGATTCGCCCATGCAGCCTTCAGAGGTAGCGTTGCACTGCCTCATTTACTTTATAATTTTAGTCTCCAAAAAAATGCAAAAATGTGTTTCAAACAATCAAATTTGTAATGATTTGTCACAGAATCATGAAAACTTAATATGATATTGTAAGGCTCAACAGTTCCTTTTCTACATCTCTCTCTGATGAGCAATGGGTCTGTCATGGTTTACACCTAAAATGTTCCCCAAAAAACTCATATTTTCATCAGTAGAGCTTTAGGAATACGACTGGATCATTAAGCTCTATCTTCATCAGTGGATTAATCCAATGAGGAGATCACAGCTTGATAGCATTACAGGAAAGTAACAGACAGGAAGTAGGGTCTCATTCTAGACAAGTGGGTCAGAGTGGTGTCCATCACTCACAGCATCCCCGGCCCAGCCTCTCTAGTTCCTTCCCTTTCCCTCTACTTCCCAGCTACCTAGAGCAGAGGAGCTTTCCTCTGTCTCATCCTTCTGCAGTGATATTTCTGCAATGGAGCTGTCCAACCATGGACTGAAACTCTGTATACTGCGAATATATTTGTCAATAAAATTTTAGAACATGTTGTGGTAACACGTTGTGGTATGTGCATGCAAGGTAGAACTACTCCACAAATTAAAAAAGTTTTTCTTTTTTTTTTTGTTTTTTGGTGGGACAGGGATTCAAACTCACAACCTTGCACTTGCCAAGCAGGCACTTGTGTGCCACAGAGCTATCTTCCCAGCCCCTAAAAAAAATTTAAAAGGAGAAAGGAACCATCAAAATATACAATGGCATATTTGCATCTCAAAAACATGCTAAGCCAAACAATCCAGGTACAAAAACATGCTATGAAGTGTGAGTAACAGTAAACTAATCTACAGCACTACAAACTAGAAAATTATTTTCTTCTGCATAGAACCTGAAAGAAACACAAGGGAATTTTGTGGAGTGAGTGATGGATATATTCTACATTTTGATCTCAAGTATGATGACATGAATGTCTAAATTTATCAAAATCCAATGGGGAAGCAATAATGAAAGTGAAAAAACTAGAATTCCTTTAAAGTGGATTACAAAAACCTAAAATTCAAATCAACAAATGCACCATGTAAACCTTGATTAGAGCTTCTTTTAAAAAATTATCTGTAAGTTATTCTGTTACAACTGAGAAAATCTAATAGACTAGGTATTAAGAAATAATCACTATTTTAATGCACATTCAGAGGTTCTCAACCTGTGGGTCATGACCTGGAGGGGGTCGAACGACCAAAACAGGGGTCGCCTAAAGTCATTCCGAATCATAATTGTAGCAAAATTAGTTTTGAATTAGCCACCAAAATTATTTTTTGGTTTGGCGTCACCACAACATGAGGAAATGTATTGTGGGTTCACGACATTAGAAAGATTGAGAACCACTGGGTCATAGTACACAAATATTCCCTGATAATTCTAGCTACTATTTGAAAATTTTCATTTAAAAAGTCAGGAAGATTTTTTCAGGATATATTGAGTAAAGAAAAAAATACATAATAGTTTATAAACATGCTTCCTATTGTGTAAAAAATGCAAAAAAGGGGTGCACGTATGAAAGCACTCTGTATCAGATTATATTTCAATGAAAAGGGATGCGTGGAACAGATGAGTTTAGTGAGAAATAGGTTTGAAGAGATGCAGCTTGGGTGTGAAACTTATGAGTATATCATTTTACACAGTTTTGATCTTTATGCCATGAAAATGTAAAATAGATAAAAAGAAAAATCAACATTGAAGATATTAAAAGTATATCTGGTCATGATTCCTCTGCTCAGTAAAAGCCAAATTAATCAAGATGGTCAACTTGTCCAGTTGCTAATGGTCTTTTCTTTCCCTTCTAAGTAACAGAGATACTTAAATGGGGTTTTAAAACTCAGCAGTAAACTTAGCATCTTGTTGCAGTCTTGTCCCCCAAATGGTTGTGCAATTGTCAATAAATAATTTGGCTCTGGTACACCTCCATTTTCTCACTTGTAAGAAGCACCAAGTAGGACTTCTGGATTTCTTAGAATGAAATTCTGAGACTCAACTGTCTAGCCAAAAAAACTAAATACTTCCACCTGTAGAATTTTCTTTAGCATTGATAAATAACAAAGTTCCATTACTCTTATTTATTTTCTGCAGTGCAACTAATATTGAGGTGAAGGTAATACAGAGGAATAAAATGCTTTTCTCTGATTCATAGAAACAACCAGTTACAGCAGAACACTTCCTTTCAGCCAGTTTGTACTGCCAACAAAAGGAAAGCAGCCTGCACTGTGAGCCTATCAGGCACTGTGCTTACCAGGCTGCTAAAGCCATTGGTTACAGAGAGGAAGCAGAGGCCAATAATCAAATACTGAACTTGGAGTTCCACTAAGTGCCCTTGCATAAGCAGAGCTTCATGCATTCTTTGCTAAAATAATCTTCCTTTCCAAAAAAGTTGCTACAAATCATTTTGGGAAGCAAAGATATAAAGTTAGGGCTCTAGAGTTTCTGGGTAAAATCTCTGCAGACTTGAACAGAAACCAAGGGTCTCAGAAGACTGCTTCTCATCCTTCTCTTATTTAAAAAATGAAGTTTCCCTTCTTTTAAGACCTACAGTTTTGTGACTTCCCTGTAAGTAAGTTTGCCTTTGGTGTTGCAGCTAGGAAAGAAAGGGAGAAATAATCCTGGGCATAGTGAACAGTAAAGCTTTGCCTGCAAGGTGCACAAGAAGGAAAGGCAGAGGGCTTTCTGGTGCATGCAGAAGGGAGTTCTGGTTCTGCCTGTACTTGCAGGACTAAACTGGGGTGCAAAGCAGCTCTGGTGGGGATTTCCTCTAGAAGCAGCAAGCCGGAGCTTCTGTCTGAAGAGGAAACTAAGAGGATTCTCTAAAGAACACTGGAAAGCAATTCAAGGCCTCTCAGAAGGACCTTTGGTAATCACCCAGCCAGATGGTTTTTTCAGAGCCTGAGGAAGTCTCGCTAGAGCTGAACTTCCACCACAGCTTGGTCAACGTCCTCTTAAACAGAGGACTGTGGGTGGCTTTAGGAGTTTGGAGAATGAGATATTTCCTTCTAATGCTGAGGGGCCTCTCTGAGAATGACAAGTTCACTCTTATTCCGGACGGCTGGGGACTACAGGTGGCTGAAGTGATTTCTGAGGAGTTGGGCTTCTCCTAGGAAGCCCTGGAAGGAAACGAAAAGGTACTTCGGCCAGGATACATTTCAGTTACTGACGGTGAAGACTGAGTTAAATCCCTTCACTAACAAGAATGTAGGAATCTGGTCAAAAAGTGTGTGCCTGGCCGCGGGGAGGAAACCCACACACGCACGATGCCAACAGGTTAGGAGAAGAGGAACTTCAAGAGAACACTACCAACCCACTCACAGGAAAGTTGGACGTGGCTTGAAAATAACTTGAAAACACCAAGCCTAGAAGTTGGGGTGCAGCTGGGAGCGAAGGGGAAGTGGTCGAGGGCGAGGCGGGGCCAAGGATGTTTTAAGGAATCCTGGGCTCTCGAGGTGACTGGAGGAAGGCGTCCCTGAGTCTGTATTCCCGCGTCGGGGACAGACAGATACTCACAGAGCGGATCTCCAGCGCCAGGGCGCATTGCAGCGCCTTTACCTTCGGCATCCGTGCGAGGTGGGGTGGCGGGGAGGGACCCCGTCCACAGGCCCGAAAGAGGCGGGGAAACGTGGGGCGGGGCGGGGACGGGAAGGAGGCGAGGTGGCGGTGGTGGCAGCTGTGGCCCCCAGGCCGGGGCCCGCGGTCCAGCCTGGGTCCCGCCGGAGTAGCAGCTGAACGCGGGGCGCTGAGTCGTTGTCATGGTAGCCAGTGGGGGCGGGGCCGGAAGAGAGGCGTGGCGAGGAAGCGCCGGAGCCTCGCGAGAGGGCGGTGGCAGGGGCGGGGCTCAGGGTTTGTGGGCGGGGCTTCAGATGGCTCTGGGCGGGCTTCTTGTGACGTCATTGTGTGAGTACGACGCCGAAGGCAAGGAAACACTGTATGGTTGGCTGGACTCTGGGCAGCAAGCTGAACTCGATCTCTGAGTTCCAATGCCGCGATTCCACCTAGGGCTGGTGCCGTCCCTCTGTAGTCTTAGTTTCTCCAGGTGCAAAATATGAATAATAATTATTGTGATTGAATTTCATGGTACAGTTTACAAAACCAGCATAAAAAAAACAAGATTAGGTATTTATCTAAGAAGACAGGAATCGGACAGCTCTGGGTTGCCATGGAAAGAGGAGCTCGAATCCTCATCGTCCTAGTTCTGTGACATCTTTATTAATGTGGCCCTCCTTCCCTCAGGATTCCTATATAATTCTCCCAGTGCAGATTTCCTTAATTTGGACAGTCAAGGAGGGGCCAACCATAAATGCAGTTGAGAAGGGTCTATCAGAGGTAAAAACATGGCCCAACCCTATCTTGTTAGAATCAGTTTTATTGTAAAATAAGTTAGGCCCATAGTGTATAAAGCTCACTCATTTAATCAAGAACAATACCTGTGCAGCTAGCGCCCGGTTATAAAATAGAGCATTGGTAGTGCCTTGGAAACGGCCTATTTTATTATGTTGCATTTTTCTTCTGAGAGTAGCAAAAATGCAACATAATAAAATTATTATTATTGCCTTTTTGGTTTTGTTTTGTTTTTTTCCTCCCCCAGAATCTAACTCATGACCTCAAGCTTGCCAGGCAGGTGCGGTGCCATTGAGGTATATTCCAAGCCTTGACTTTTTTTTTTTTTTTTTTTTTTTTTGTTCTGAGATAGAGTCTCACTCAGTTGTTAATTATCCAACCTGGACTCAAACTCCCTACCTTCCTGCTTCAGCCTCTCAGAATGCTGATTGTAGGCATAAGCCACCACACCCAGCTAATTGGTCCAGCTGTAGATGTTGCAGATATGTTTTTCTGGCATTATCTGTTTATAAATTTTATCCAGGGTATATTTAATTAATAAAAATTACCTAACTTCAATGTAAGTCAAACTGTTTGTGTCTCTTATTTATGTGCATGCTTTTGTCATTTTAAGTCTCCCTAACCCTAGGTAAAATGTATATTTCTATATTTCTTCTATATACATCATAGTTTTACCTTTCAGGTATTGATATTTAATCCACAAGATGTAACCTTTGTACATGATGGTAATCCCAAATCCAGGTTGTTTTCTCCTCTTCTCCTACCCACTCTCTCATCACAAACCTGTTACCCACAATAGAAAGGGAGAGAGGTTTTCTTTGGCTTACAACTTCAGAAGTTTCAGTTCATGGTTGGCAGGATCTAAAGCCAAATCAATGTGGTGGGAGGACCTGCTATGCAGAAAGGCTGCTTACATCTCGGCGGCTAGAAAGCAGAAGGGAAGAATCGGGGAGACACACATACTTCCAAGGGATGTACCTAGTAACCTGCCTCAGGCCAGGCCTGAGGTGGTGGTTCCATGGAGCTGCGGTATCTGTGAAGAGTTCACACAGATGAAAGTTATCACATGCGAAATAACCTGGCACAACAAGGAGCCGGTGTGCAGTCTAGGCTTCCAGTATGCCACAGCAGGAAAATTCACAGACTGGCATCACTGGAGTGGACACTGCAGGTAGGATCGGGAAGGTAGAGAAAGGGCCAGATGGAAAAGCCCTCGTAGAATCTTTGTCTAATCTTGCTCGTCACATCAAAGCTGTCAGTGTTGTGTGATTTTCTCCAGCTGGGGAAATTTTAGCATCAGGAGGAGATGACACTGTCATCCTGCTGTGAATGACAACAAGGAGCCAGAACAGGTTGCTTTCCAGGACGAGGATGATGCTCAACTGGATAAGGAGAACTGGAATGTCATGAAAACCCTTAGAAGACATACATATGACATTAGCTGGGAAACTGATGGGAATTTAATGGCATCTGCTTCTGTGGACTACACAGCCATCTAATGGCATGTTAGTAAAGGATAAAAGATTCCAATTTTTAATGAACATAAAAGCTATATACAGGGTGTAACCTGGGACCCTTTGGGTCAGTATGTGGCCACACTGAGCTGTGACAGAGTGCTGTGCATGTATAGCACACAGAAGAAACACATGGCTTTTAATGTTTCCAAGATGCTGTCTGGGGCTGGTGCTGAAGAAGCCAGAAGCTATCAGATGTTCCATGATGACAGCATGAAGTCCTTCTTCCGAAGGCTCAGTTTCATGCCTAATGGGTCCCTGCTTCTCATCCCAGCTGGATGCGTAGAATCTGGGGGAAATGTCACCAACGCCACTTTACATTTTCTCCAGGAAGAACCTGAAAAGGCCGGTTGCCCACCTTCAGTGTCCTGGGAAGGCAACACTTGCCATGTTGTCTTGTCTACTTTGAGCTGCAGCTGGCAGCAGAACCAGTTGGAGTCATGCAAGAGCCAGCCTGGGAGCTGGTGCTCTTTCCCTATAGCCTGGTGTTTGCAGTGGCCTCCAAGGACTCTGTGCTGCTCTACAGCACCCAGCAGCTGTTCCCCTTTGGCTACATGTCCAACATCTGCTACCACACACTCAGTGGTATTTCCTGGTCCAGTGACGGGGCCTTCCTGGCCGTCTCATCCAGGATGGGTATTGCTCCTCTGTGACATTTGAGAAAGATGAACTTGGTGTCCCTTTGAAAGAGAAGCTGATGTTGCACATGAAGACTTTGGACACCATGAAGAAAGCTTGGAGTCACACCCACCAGGGCTCTTCATGGAGGCCCAGGCCTGTAGAGGAGACCCCCACCTCCAAAATGCAGGAGCCAAGCAGTCCCTCTGCGATCCCTACTGGCAGGACAGGCCTTTGCCCTAGCCCCAGCCCCAGGGCACATCAAGGATGTGCTTGCAGTGACTCCTGGTACCAAGGGCCCCTCCCCAGGGCCTTCTGAGGACACAGTGCTGCTGAACACAAAGGGCCACCCATCCCAGAGGGTCACACTGAACACCTTGCAGGCCTGGAGCAAGACCACACCCTAGAGAATAAATGTAATATCCTTTTTTAAAAATTAACTTTATTTATTTACTTATTTATCTATGTATGTTATGGCCAACTCAGCCTGCCCTGGGGGTGGGGCTGGTGCAGCATGTGGTGCTGGGGTTCAAACTGTGGTCCCTGCAGTTGCCTAAGTTTGCCTAAGTAGGCACTTCAGACCACTGAGCTATCTTGCTGGCCCCTTTATTATTTTATTTTATTTTATTTTTTATATTATGATTAATAACCTTGAAGACAGAGAGTATGCCAAATTTGATCCTGGCCAGCAGAATTCCTACCTCTTCTACTGAAGAAATTCCATTAGCAATCCCCAGAGACCTCCAGGACAGTTCTCTAGAGCTAAAACAGCCCAGGAGGCCGAAAACCAAAGAGGCCTGTCTAATCTGGACTCCTGACAGGACCTAGACCTCTGCTTGGAGGCTGCCAGGCCGGGTTGCTGTGCCTGCGTGTGCATTGAAGGGCGAAGATGCCAGGGCCCAGGTGGCACCAGCCTAGAAGACCAAAGCTGGAGACCAGCTCTTGTGACTCACTTCCTGCTGGAGTGCAAGCTCCTGGATTAGTACCCACAGGTGCTGCACAGACGAGTGTGCCCTGGACGAACTTCTGAGACTGGAGCTTCTCTTGGCCTGGCCTCCGCAGGGCAGCCTAGGCTGGGATGGTGGTTCCCACCCTTGGAATCAGCGAGGGGACTCAGAGTCAGGCCAGTGCTATGACTTGTGGGCTGTCCGAGTGATGACTAGATTGAATTCTGATTAGTGAACAAACCTCACAGAACTTAAAAAAAGAAAAGAAACTTCTTTTTGCTATAAAATGATCCATCTCAACATTATGCATTATGTTCCATTAATCTTGTGCTCATAAGTCATATGATGCTAGCATAATCAATAATAATTAGGTTGTCATCTCTGTAGATGTGTTTAAAAAACTGATAAATCAGAGCTGAGGATATAACTCAGTGGTATAAGCACTTGCCTGACAAGCACAAGTTCAGTCCTCAGCACAGGAAAAAAAAAAGGAAGAAAGAAAGAAAGGAAAAGAAACTGATGAATCAATGAAAAATAATTTCTTAATTGTTATATAATATTCTTAAGGAAAATACAATTATACTAAGCCAACTTGTGTTCAGAAAATAAAAGGTGAAAGCATGAAGCTGTGAGCTCTGATTTGAAACTATCCACTGGACTTTGGCATTATTCTGAACTTGGTCAAGGGTCTCCTGAGTTTCAATCCAATTTTATCCATATAGGAGAGGTAAGGAGTCAGCAAAGTCATGCAATGATCCCCAAGAGGGTATTAACATTGTATCTACTGTAAGACATATCCATCCTAGGAAGAGTTTCAAACCTGTCCCTATGGTAGAATGATTTTATTTCCCTTGAAATAAAGTAAATAATAAAGTAAGTGAAACAAAAGCCCATACTCACCAAAATCCCCTTGCTGCATGGCCATGAGGGTAATAGACATGGTGGATACAAGAGGAAGCAGCAGAGGTCAGTGTCATGGACACCGAAAGAGAGAGGGCTCTCAGGGATGAGGTGAAGGACATCAGTGGTACACTTCGTCATGAGTTTGGAAAGTCCTGAAAGTTCCCACCAGATCTGGAAATTGGTCACTGGTGACCTTCAGCAGATGAACTTCACTTAACAGATGAATCTAAATGAATGCCAAGTAAGACACAGAAACCACAAATGCTCAGAAAGGGAGCTCACAGCCGGGCGTGGTGGCTCACCCCTGTAATCCCAGCACTTGGGAGGCTGAGGCAGGAGGATTGATGCGAGTTTGAGACCAGCCTGGGCTACAAAAGTGAGCTCAGGACCAGCCTCAACTGCATAGTGAGACCCTGTCTCAAAAAGACAAAAAAAAGAAAGAAAAAAAGGGAGCTCACAGATGGCAGTTACAGAGGATGTAGCCCAGAAAGTGGGGGGTTGGGGGGGGGGGAGAGACAGAGACAGACAGAAAGAGAATACAGCACTTGAATGTGGTTATGGACTGAACAAAAAGAGACAGTAGAGTTAGAGAGGCTGCAACCAAGAATCGGAAAGTTAATAATTGAAGTTATATTTTAGAAGACTCAGGAGTCTGTTGTCAAGGGTACATGTAGAGAGACTGATTTTGAATCAGAGGACTAGCACATCTTTCAAGCCAGAAGGGTCCTACATAACAGAAAAGGAGATTCTTCTGAAGTGAAGATACAGGTGACACAGACAGGCTTGGAGAACTTGTTTTATAAAATGTAGCAACTTTAGGGCTAATGTGTCTCTTCTTTCTCTCTTTTCCCTTCATTTTTTTTTCTTTTTTTTGTACCAGAGATGGAACTCAGGACCTTATGCATATGTTGCTGAGCCATATCCCCAGCTAACAAATGTTTCTTGAATCCATGCCACCAAGCATAGCAGACACATAAAAAATTGGTCTTCATCCTCCAAACAGAGCTCCCCACCCCAGTGGAGATGAAATGGCTCCTTGCCTGGCCTCTGCCCTCCACCCAACCACCAAGACCCAGGCCAGCGGCAGCACATTCAGGGCAGGATGAGACAGGTCTCCTTCTCTTGTAGCCCTCGTAGTTCTATTGCTTTTCTTTTTTTTTTTTTTTTTTTTTTTTTTTTTTTTTTTTTTTTTTTTTTTTTTTTTTTTTTTTTTTGTCTTTTTGAGACAGGGTCTCGCTATGCAGTTCAGGCTGGCCTTGAGCTCACTTTTGTAGCCCAGGCTGGTCTCGAACTCGCACCGATCCTCCTGCCTCAGCCTACCGAGTGCTGGGATTACAGGCGTGTGCCACCACGCCCGGCACTATTTCTTTATAGTTTTCTTTGTGTTCTTGATTTCATTTCGCCAATGCTGTACAGGAGAACACAGATCACTGGGAGAATTGAAGAAGAGAAAAAGGATTGGG